>JANVCC010008512.1:49696-78850 GCA_025345505.1 Todiramphus chloris collaris | reverse complement strand
ATCGCCATATCCCAACGGATGTGATCAAAAAGATAGCAGCTATGTCCCTGACAACCAGTAAATAGAAAAGAGGCTTTCTTAGGCATTGTGGGTTTCTACAGGATGCATATCCTTGACTACAGCCTGAGTTTGAGACCCCTCTACAAAGTAACCAGGAAGAATGATTTTAAATGGGGCCTTTGAACAAATTAAACACAAGATTGTTCATACAGGAGCATGATAAGATATTAAATACGTGCTCTACACCACAGCCAGGAAGAATGGTCCTATCTGGAGCCTCTGTCAGAAAGCATCCAGGGGGACTTGAGGCCAGACTCTGGGATTTTGGAGCTATACTCCCACTGAAGAAGAGATATTGGCAGCATATGAAGGAGTTAGGGTTTATATGTTTTATATGTTGCTGCATCTCTCCGCTCCCGGCATAAACAGCGACATTATAGTGTTTTCTCATGGGCGTACAATCTCTCCCATGCCTATCAAATTCATTCCAGAGATAATGGCCAGTTACCAAACACAGCCTAAATCGGACACTGATAAGGGGTCGGTCTGGTAACGGCCAGTTACCGGACAGAGCCCAAATCAGATGCTGCTTTAAAGCGGGCGGAGTCTCCAGCGATGCTATAGTAGATACATCTAGCAAACAAATTCTACAACACAATTCTATCAGGTACTAATCTTAAATAGAAATTTACATCAGTTATTAATTCTAATATAGCCTTGAGGGCTTTAACTTTCTGACTCCATAACAAAGAAACTTAAAGTTCAGTCTCTGCTTGTGGAAGGACCATCCCAGTCTTTGCCTGTAGACAGACCATCTACCTGACAGTCGGTGTCCTGGTCATCACAAGAAGCATCATTCGGTTGATGATCAATATTCTGGTCGTCACGTGGAGGGCCTGCATTCTGATCTGTATTTGGAGGTTGCCTGTTCTGCCCCTGGCGCCGCAGGTCAGGGAGAACACATCTTGCAGGTAGCCACCATACTTCTGGTTCATCAGGATGAGATACAGATGCGTATCCTCGACCAAGAACAACCAGTGACCACCCAGGTGACCATACATCTGTTCCTGGAAAACCTACTAACACCTTTAGCTTTACCTCGGTCCTGGGAAGATTATAGTGTGTTGCTGTTTATGCCGGGAGCGGAGAGATGCAGCAACATATAAATTCAGCAAGAGCAGGCAAAAGAAGCAACTTTATTAATTTACAACCCCATTTTTATACCCTAGCCCCATAGGGCGATTGGTCAGTGATCACCCATGTCCTAGGGTGATTGGCTAAAGTCCTACAGCACCTATTTCAAAATATTTTTACAATGTACCATAAACAGAACTTATCAAAGCACCAGGTGTTGGTCTAGTTTACAAAACCGTCCTACTGTTTCTCATAACACGTGTGAGAAAGGCAGGATTCTCACCGAATATTGTGAGAACCTAGGAAAATTCCTCTGCTAGCAGCTTTTCAGCATCCACAATTCCCCCTTTTTGTTTAAAGACCAAAAAGGTATCGTTTGTAAACCTCTGCGGGTACTCTTGCAGAAGGGAGAACAAACGCAGCATAAGGGATCTGCTTGGTAATGGCCAGTTACCAAACAGAGCCTAAATCGTATGCTGATAAGGGGTGAGTCTGGTAATGGCCAGTTACCAGACAGAGCCCAAATCAGATGCTGCCTTAAAATGGGCAGAGAGTCTCCAGTGATGCCAGAGGAAATACATCTAGCAAACAAAATTCTACATCACAATTCTATCAGGTATTAATCTTAAATAGAAATTTACATCAGTTATTAATTCTAACATAGCCTTAAGGGCCTTAACTTTCTGACTCCATAAAAAAAGAAACTTAAAGTTCAGTCTCTGCTTGTGGAAGGACCATCTGCCTGATGGTCAGTATCCTGGTCATCACCAGAAGGATCATTTGGTTGATGATCTGCATTCTGGTCATCATTTGGAGGTTGCCTGTTCTGTCTCTGGTGCCGCAGGTCAGGGCGAACGCATCTTGCAGGTAGCCACCGTACCCCAGTATCTGTGGAAACGCAAGCATACCCACGACCCCAAGCAAGAAGCTCATGCGGGCCTTCCCAATTGTTGGTGAGCAGATCCCGTACCCAGACTTTTGCCCGAGGCAGGTGCATCTCGCCTGATGACTGCAATGAGAGAAAATTATTCAGAATAACAGGATTATTTGAATTTGGTGGCACTGTGAGATGATTAATTGTATAGAAAGCTTTTTCTAGTCGTCTCTGTGGGGTTTCTCCATGCATTCCCTCTTTTTGTTTTTCCAAAACATGCTTCAAAGTGCCATGAGCGTGTTCAACAATAGCTTGGCCGGTAGGAGAATGTGGAATACCAAAAGTGTGGTCTACACCCCATAGGTGCAAGAACTGCCGCGTCTTCTGTTATAAAACCTGGCAAACTGGTGTGGCTTCAAATGTGCAGAATGTAGTATGGATGCGCTCGAGCTTGAATTGCACACCACAAAGTTTGCAATAGTGAAAACAGAGCCGCATTATTCACTTCCTTTAGAAGTGAACAATCCAAGCGTTGGGTTATATCTGCTACGTAAGCAGAATCAGTAACCAAATTCAAAGGCACCTGAGAGAACCGCTGAAAAGCCATGGCAACAGCCCTCAATTCAACCAGCTGGGCAGAGCGACTAATTTCTCATTTGGTAGGGGCCACTGTGATTCCCAGATTGGTCTGTTAGTCAGCCACCGCAAAGGCAGCATAGGAAACTGCGCCCTTACGCACAGTGACCCCTATCAAAAATTTGTCCCAATTCGTACCCCCCAAGCTGACAGCACGTCCCGCCCCCAGAGGTTGACTGGAGCGGTAGTAACATAAGGCCGAATTGTAGCTGTATGTCCCTCTGGGTCTTTTACCATTACAGGTCGTTCTCTTAAATAGCTCTGTGTGGTTCCTCCTAACCCTGAGATGGCTGATCCCACGGGGGATAAAGGCCATGAAGGAGGCCACGCAGAGAAGGAGATAATTGTTACATCAGCACCCGTATCAATCAAACCTCGAAGCTGAGTCTGGGGCGGACAAGCGTTTGGCAGGACTAGGCTACATGTCATCTGTGGCCTTTGGCTAGAGATGTCTGCAGTCCAGAAGATCTGAGGAAGTCCCGTAGGTCCACTGCCGCTATCGTTGCGAACTTGTTATTCTGTCCTGGGGACACATGACTTAAAGGGCATTAATTGAGCAATGCAAGTCTTTTCAGGGATAATAACAGGGGGATTGGGCGTGGAAACCATAGCATGAATCTGGCCTGTAAAGCCATCATCAATAGCTTCTGGGTGCACAAAGATCCCTCGGTGGGTAACATTAGCTTTTCCCACGAGCAGTGCACTGAGTCCCTGACCTAGGGGTCCATATGCACCCAAAGGGACCTTATAAATACGACTAGATTCTAGGACGACTGTTGCTGTGGTGTAGACGTCGGCCCCTGCTGATCCTGGGCTGCCGTCTCTAAGGTGGCTGGGTAGGCCTGTGTCTGTGCCATTCCCTAGGGGATCACCTGCATCGGAGAGCAATTCCCCCTTTTTGCACTCCGGTGTGCATTTCCCAGAATAGGCCGACCGTCGGCATGGGGCAGAGATCTGCAGGATTCTGCACGATGACCTGGCCTACCACACCTCTTGCACTGGGGGGTCCCTGTGTTTTCCTTTTGCCTTGGTTTAGCCCTTTTCCGTTTGCTCCCACCTTTGGACTGCTTCGGTTCACAATCAGAAGATGCGTGAACAGATGGCAGAAACGCAGCCAAAGCAGACCTTTTATGGCTTGCAGACCCCACCTTAACACAGGCTTCAACCATATCTGTGAGTGTAGGCTCCCCTGGTAGAGCATCGATGATTTTTCTACACTCATCGTTGGCATTGTCTCTTGCTAATTGTACGCACATCATCTCCCTGATTGAATTATCTTCAACCTGCTTCTCAAGGGCAGCAGCAACCTTTTCTACAAAGAGTAAAAATGGCTCTGTCTGCCCCTGGTGTATTTTCATATACCGTGTTTCAGGAGTAGCCATGTTCATGGTCTTAAATAGAGCTCCCATGCCAACCTTTTGAGCTTGTTCTATGATTTGAGGGGGCCAGGTGGCCTGGAAATCAGGATTAGAGTAGTAACCAAGTCCCATAAGGGTATCTACTTCAACGTCATGTCTAATGTCAGTGGAAGACAACTGCCTATTTTGTAGTGCAACCTTCTCAGACATCTTTCTCCAGGTAGTCTCAAAAAATTCAAGTTGTACAGGTTGAAGTATAATCTGAGCTAAGTGCTTAATATCAAATGGAACAAACAGATCAGAATTCAGCACTCTAAGAAGTTGCATGAGTTCAGGAGAACTAAGCCCATACTGTGCCACTTTGGATTGTAAATCTTGTACAACCTTCCAAGCAATAACATCATGTCTATCATGTTGACCTGAATTTGGGACAGCCTTAAACACAGGATAGGCTTGGACATCCCCTTGCGGGGTGTTACTATCGCCTTGAGTTAGTGGCACACCCTTTTGAGGCATTACAGCAGTCTCCTGATCCCGCATAAATTCCCCTGACCTCTCTGGCAGTCCCAGTTTGTCTAATAGATCCCAGTTGCCTTCCTCCAGAGCCCGCAATTTAACCGACTCCCAGAAACACCTGACATTTCTTGGACAGACAGGTACACTACAGTCTGGGAGTGTCCAAGGATGGCCCTGCAGCAACCGCTTCTTCCGCTGTCCAGTTACTGCATCCTTCCACCTTGAGGCAAGCGTGCCCTCTGTGTCACTGCCTGAATCGTCAGGCAGGGGTTTCCCGGAGGACCCCAGCACGAACAATGGAGGCGGGCAGGGCACAGGTGCCGGGCTAGAGGGCGGTGCGGCGGTGGGGTCCGCAGTCGGTTGCACAGGGGACAGCAAGGCAGCCAGCTGTGGCGGCGCAGTTTGGGGCGCTGCCGGCGGTGCAGGTGGATCTTGTGACGGAGCCGCCTCTGCCGCTGGAGTCGGGGCCGTCAGCTCGGCCGGCGGCGCTGGAGCCGCCGTCTCCGCCTCCACCGGGGCCGCCGTTTCTTCCGCCGCTGCCGGTTCCGCTGCGGGAGCCGTCGCTACTTCCGCGTTTGTAATTACCGGAGCCGGCACTTCCGGCCCGGGTCGGCCCGGCACGGCTCTCTCAGCGGCCGCCCGCACGAATGCTTCCTGCAATTCCGCTAGCTGCTGAGATATCCTCGGCAGATGTTCTTCCAACATTGCCAGCTGCCGCGTTAACAGGTCCATCATGGGCGGCTGCGCCTGTTATAAGTTAGATTCACGAATTTATGTGAGTCATAGCCAATACAAATTTTAAGAATTTATTAAGCTAGCTATAGCAAGCAAAACAGCGCTGGGCGACCGGGGAGACGCAGCTCCGCCAACGGTGAGCAAAAGATGTCAAACAAGCAGGCATTTATTACACTAAATCCTGCATATCCAACAGCGTTAACTACATATTCATTCTGTGGGGTTGGATTATTATAATCAGGTCCAGGAACTCATTCTCATAGGTCTCCTCCCTTTGGCACTTGCGCACTGGTGTCTGGTGGTCGTGGGCTGGGGTCTTCAGGAGGTAGACCCCCAGTCTTCCTCGCAATGTACTTTTCACCTTTTGTCTCAAAATGATGAGTCAGGAATCAGAGGTTTGGTGTGATCTGGCTTATCTGCATGTAGGCTCTCCTGTCTCCTATCTTCCTGTCTGGGAGTTAGTTCCCTTATCTACAAAGACCAAAACTACACAAGACAGGCTACAGGATTTAGGAGAACCTTGATAACTTTCAAGGCTATGTGAGACAAAACACAACTTAAAACTATGTAAGACAAGACACAGTTTACAGTTATGTAAAACAAGCTGCAATTACAAGGCTACTAAACTAAAATTTATGATGACATTTACAACTCATGCCTCAGCCAGGCCTGTATCCGGTGGGAGCAGGGATGATGTCCTGGAGGGCCAAGTCCCCAGCATAGCAGAATACATTTGGTACCTTTCCATACCTGATTTGGTGCTTTTATTAGAGCAAACCAGCTTAAGCAATTGGTACAAAGTTTGATGAACAAACAATCCACAGTTTATCACACGCCTGCGCATGAAAACACCCAGAGAGGGGCGCATGCGCGGAGCTGCCGGGCGCCGCGGGCGCTCGTGGAAAACTCCAGGGTGGTGTGAACGCAGCGGGCGCGCGCGCAGAAAATCTGGGTGCCGCCGTGGAGCTCCAGATCACCGTTAAACCGGGCCGGACAATCAGAGAGGCCGTGGGAGCGACCGGCACTGTTATATTTGCCGAAGGGAGCGGCGCGGAGGAGACCAGAGCCGCTGGGCTAAGGAACGAGGGGCGCTCCGAGCCATCGCTCTGTTTAAGCATTTCCGCGAGCTGCTCTGCAGGCATTGGGTATTTAAGGGGAACATAATCCTGGGGAAAGGTGTATTGCCCCTGAACGGGCTGTAGGACCGGCACCAGATCCTGTGGGGCCGGAGACGGCTCCTCGGTGCGGCTGCCGCCGGTTGTTACACTGAGTTCAGCAGCGTCCCCGTTAGCGGCGTCCTCTGAAGCAGGCACCCCTCCCCCGTCGCCAGTTTCAGACTTTAGTAGCATAGCAAATACATCTCTCCAAGTGCGAATCAAGTCTATCAGCGTGTCGTCCCCGTCGGGTACCTCACGAAGGAGCCTGTTGCCCAGCTGCTGCCAGAGCTCTAAATCAAAGGCGGTGTCAGAGCTCAGGAGAAACTGGTGCTCAGCTGCCCATTGCAAAAGAGTGCAGAGGGCGTCCTCCGGAACAGCGCTCTTTTTGGTGGCCAGGAAATTCTTCCAGGACAACAGCACCACGCTTTCTTTCAAGCCGCAAGTCCCCATCTCGGCAGGGTTTTTCTAATACCCCGCTGCCTGGACTTGTCCCGGACGCGAACCTCGGGGCTGGGGGGCAGAAGGAGGGGGTTTGCGTACCTCCCAAGAGCTGCTTGGATTCGGCCAGTGCGGGTCGTACACATCGCGGGTCACCAAATGTCGCTGTTTCTGCCGGGAGCGGAGAGATGCAGCAACATATACATTCAGCAGGAGCAGGCAAAAGAAGCAACTTTATTAATTTACAACCCCATTTTATATACCCTAGCCCCATAGGGCGATTGGTCAGTGATCACCCATCTCCTAGGGTGATTGGCTAAAGTCCTACAACACCTATTTCAAAATATTTTTACAATGTACCATAAACAGAACTTATCAAAGCACCAGGTGTTAGTCTAGTTTACAAAACCGTCCTACTGTTTCTCATAACACGTGTGAGAAAGGCAGGATTCTCACCGAATATTGTGAGAACCTAGGAAAATTCCTCTGCTAGCAGCTTTTCAGCATCCACAATAGTGTTTTTTCATGGGCGTACAATCTGTCATTTGGTCTGTCACTTACACGCTGTGCAAGATCAATGTTAAATGTACTTAATTGCTGTACCCATTCGATATGTTCTAATCATTGAACCTGTCCAGGATAATCCGGTAAGGCGATTTGCAGGGCTGATGAAAGGTTTAAGGCCTTTTCAAAACTATTTGATGTACATTGCATCACAATGACAATAGGCTCTCTTCCCAAGGTAGCTTGCGCAGTTAAACGGGCCTTGGTGATCATGTCTGCTAGCATAGTTGACCAACTGACAAATGCCTTTTTTCCTGATGTCATAAACCATATCAAAGCTGTAAATGTTTGACGTCCCTCCCAGGCTACCTTTTGACCCAGGCACCCAATCCTACCCTGTTTGGTGCTTCCCATAAGATCTAGGACATCTAATTTCAAATTAATGCGGGCTACATGGCTATCAACCATAAGTTGTAGTATGTTCTCAAGGCAGAGTTGTGTATCTGAGGTGAGTGTGATTGTGTCCTGTGGGTACTTGTTTCCCTGTAGTAATGTATACAACTGTTGCATCGTGTCTTGTGTGATTGGGATAAAATTCCTGATCCATTGCATACTACCTACTATTTGCTGAATGTCATGAACTGTTCGAGGCTCAGTGTGTCTTTTTATATTCTGTGGTTTCACATCCACAGGCCCAATGTATGTCCCTAAATATTTCACCCCTTGCGAACGTTGGACCTTTGCCTCAGCTATTGTTAAATTTGCCTTTCTCAGCTCATCTTTTACATGAGCCAAAATTATCTCTGCCGAATCTTGTTGCTGTGCTGCTATCAAGATGTCATCCATATAGTGTATCAGCAATGCTGTAGGCCCAAACCGCTTTCTAGTCTCCTTTATAGCACTATCTACATACAGTTGACTGAGCGTCGGTGAATTTTTCATTCCATGAGACAATACTGTCCATTGATATCGCTCCGCGGGCACGGTGTTGTTTATGGATGGGACAGTAAAAGCAAATTGTGGTGAATCCTCAGGATGCAGTGGTATAGAGAAAAAACAGTTCTTTCTGTCTATACTGATGATTGCCCAGTCCTTTGGTATCATGCTAACCTTTGGCAGACCTGGCTGCAGTGGGCCCATATCCTGCAGTTGTCCGTTCACTGCTCTTAAATCATGCAGCAATCGCCACTGTCCTGCTGCTTGCTTTTGTATGACAAATGTCAGTGTGTTCCAAGGACTTGTTGAAGGTATTATATGCCCAGCTGATAATTCTCTTTGTATTAGTTCATTGGCTGCTTGTAATTTTTCTTGTGTCAAGGGCCACTGTTCAACCCACACTGGCTCATTTGTCAGCCATATCATTTTGATAGGCGTCATTTGGTGCAAATTGACAGCGGCTCCCATTACAAATTTGTTATTTTCAAATTGACCTGGGCACAAAAGTCTCTTCCTAAAAGAGGTCTACCCTCTGCTAGGACAACTGGTTTCGCTGAGGCTTCTATGGGTGAACGAGGCAACGGCGTCAATGCTGACAGTCTGTGAAATACTTTGTGCAATTGTGTTAGCATTACTACACAAAGGCTCTAGCAATACTGCATCATGAGTAGCTGATGGAAAATTAGAACTAGCTATCACCCTCTGAAGCCTGTCTGCAAAATCTAAAAATGGTTCATTTAGCTTTTGTTTAATGGTCATCCATGGTTCTGTTTTACGCTCTTAACTTCTACCGGATAACATTCTGCCCTTTTTTCTGGCAGTGGGCTGTCTGATAGTGGGCTAGGGGGAGGTTTAGAGACCCCTGCTATTGAAGTGCCCACGTGCGTTTCCCGATACAGTCCCGGGAGCCGAGGACGCTCCACACCAAATAGAGATGCTCTCGCCGCTGCCCATATTTGAGCCTCTTCATATTTTTTACTCATAGCACGACATATCTTACCCCAGGTGGAACCCCACATCATCATGTACATTTTCTCATATTCCCGAATTTCCCTTTCAAATGTTTTCCACATTTCATGACACACAATATCTTGCGGGTTAATAATCAACCCTCTCCCCTTTATCCATAGGATGATTCCCTTAATATCATTTCGCAGGAATTTCTCCCCTGCCTCCTTTACCTATTCTTTCAATATCTGTACCACTAAATCGAAGTCAACGTCCTTTTCTGGCTTCATCGCCCCTCCAGAGGTTCAGCGTCGTCCAGCGCACTGCCTCCGCGGATCACGTCCCGATCACGTAGGGGTCACCACTTTTTGTGATTAACGTGTCCTATCCTCGGTGCCGAAATCCCGGGAGAAACCGAGGGTCCATTGCCAGACTCAGACTCTCGTAGAGAAGAAGGCAAAATGGCATTTTATTAAAGGCTGCAGGCACTTATATACTAGTAATAGAGCCAGCCTTTCGTGGGCTGTATCCTACTTAGTTTCTATGTCTCCGTTAAAGCACGTGATCTTCCGCATCACCACATCCCTATACTACCACAGCTATCTCCCTCTGAAGCCTGTCTGCAAAATCTAAACTGGTTCATTTAGCTTTTGTTTAATGATCATCCATGGTTCCTTTGCGCGCTCATATTGACTCACCGCAACAAATGCGGTTTTCACAGCTTGTGTCGTTGCTCGCAATATTCTGCCATGCAAGCGTGTTTGAGCCTGCTGTGTCGCAAAGGCACCTGTGCCCATTAATTGGTCAAAAATTACTCGGTGTAATTCATGACGACGATCTGCTTCTGCTTCTTGGAGTTTCTGTCTAATAAGTGTAGCCCAATATTCTAAAAACAACGTTAATATTGAGGGTGACAACACTGCCTTAGCCAAGGTCCGTACATCTCCCGGAATGACCGGTGTTGCTAATGCCATATCAATTAATAATTGAGTCTCAGGATGTGAAAGCCCGTTATTTTGAACTGATTTAAACAATGAAGTAACTACTTTGTGATCTAATGGCACCCATTCATTGTCTCCCTGTTGGTTTACTATAACTGGGAAAGCTGTGAGGGGAGCCAAATGAATGCCCTCCAGTTTACACTTCTCTGCTATTAAAGACCAATCTGTTCCCGTCGTCCCCTTTCTATCTTTATTGGTATCTGTGTTTTCTGTGCTTTGTTCTACAGGGAGCTGTGATAATGGAAGTATCCTTTTCTGCTCTTGCACCATATCCTGTATTTGCTGAACTGCTGCTTGCATTTGTTTCATAAGGGCTGTCATGGTATCTGAATTTACCACAGATTCCTCCTGCAACTCAATTATCTCTCCTCCAGCTTCCTCCCTTATGTTTATTAGAGCTCTCCTTTTGCTAGTTTGCTAAACTCTACCCTTGTCTTTATTTAGCAGTGTTGAATGTGCTTTTGACCTTTCTCCTCCCTGTGTGATAATGCGTCTAGGCAACCAGTCCGCATCGGATAGTACGTCACTGGCTGCGTCATCACGCCCCTTTGATTCTTCTTCCTGATCTGAGTTAGAGGAAGAGGAAGTTGCCGCATCTGAATAGCTCGGCGTCTGTTCTGACCGGCGCCATGTTTGGGTATTGTCCCCTTCTTCATCTATTTTGCACAATCTGTCTCCTTGCTCCTCTCGTAATCCTACCGACCGCTTCTTATGTCTTCCTTGCTCCTTTTCTGACCCTGATGGCTGTTTTTTATGCTCTCCATCCCACACATCACTCTCCTCCACCCTATCCTGCCCCGGCTGCTCGCGCTCCGCAGCCATAAATTTCTGCTCTAAATCAATCAACTCATCTGCCAGGTATAAGTGCTCGTGTTCCCGTTTTACGTTCTTATCTTCTACAGGATAACATTCCGCCCTTTTTTCTGGCGGTGGGCTGTCTGATAGTGGGCTAGGGGGAGGACTAGGAGGTTTAGAGCCCCCTGCTATTGAAGTGCAAACTTGCGTTTCCCAATCCATTCCCGGGAGCTGAGGACGCTCCACACCAAATAGAGATGCTCTTGCTGCTGCCCATATTTGAGCCTCTTCACGGGTTTTACTCATAGCACGACATATCTTACCCCACGTGGAACCCCACACTGTTGTGCCCAGTTTTCTCAGATTCCCAAATTTCCCTTTCAAATATTTCCCACAATTCACAAACAGAATATCTCGCGGGTTAATAATCAACCCTCTCCCCTTTATCCATAGGATGATTCCCTTAATATCCTTTCGCGGGCATTTCTCCCCCGCCTCCTTTACACATTCTTTCAATATCTGTACCACTAAATCGAAGTCAACGTCCTTTTCCAGCTTCATCGTCCCTCCAGAGGTTCAGCGTCGTCCAGCGCACTGGCTCTGCGGATCACGTCCTGATCACGTTGGGGTCACCACTTGTCGTGATTAACGTGTCCTATCCTCAGTGCCGAGATCCCGGGAGACACCGAGGGTCCATTGTCAGACTCAGACTCTCATAGAGAGGAAGGCAAAATGGCGTTTTATTAAAGGCTACAGGCACTTATATACCAGTAACAGAGCCAGCCCTTCATGGGTGGTATCCTATCTGGTTTCTACATTTCCATTACAGCACGTGATCTTCCGCATCGTCACACACTTATACTACCACAATCAATGGCATAGGCATTGGGATAAAGTGAACCCTCAGCAAGTTTGCACATGAGACCAAACTGAGTGGTGTGGTTGACACTCCTGAAGACAGGAAATGTCATCCTGAGGGACCAGGAAATTATGAAATGTCATTTAGAGGAACCTGGACAAGCTTGATATAAGCCAGGCATCTTCAGGTGATTGTGATGTCACAGCTCCATGGGTACGAGATGGGGCAAGGAAGTGTCTTGTACAGGGGCTTGTGATGTCACAGGTGGATGAGTAGCAGATGGGATGGTGCGATACCTTATTTCTACAGAGGTTTGTGATGTCACGATTGATTCAGTATGAGGAAAGGCTAGAGGAGAGACATGGATTATTTAAGGGTTTGTGATGTCCCACCTCTATGATTAGGATATAGGCAGGCCAGGGACATGGTTTATGCTGGCAACTGTGATGTCACAGATGGATGAGTAGGAAATGGGACAGGAGAACTCCCCTTTTTTGTAAGGACCAGGAAGGACTTGCCTTGTGCAAGTGTTTGTCGTGCCACAGATGGATGATGAGGAGGGATGCCAAGCAGGATCCAGGACTTGGCTTGTGCATGTATTTTTGATGCCACAGCTCCATGAGTGGCAGTTGGGGCAGGGAACTGGCTTGTGCAGGTGTTTGTGATGTCACAGGTGGGTGAGTAGGAGATGAGCAAGGACCACTTTCCAGCTTGTGCAAGATTCTATGATGTCACAGGTTTAGGAGTAGGAGGTGGGTAAGGTCCAGGGTCCCAGCGAGTGCAGGGGTTTGTGATGTCACACATGTATGCACAGGAGATGGGGCAGGAGCAGGGGCCTTGCTTGAGCAGGGGATTATGATGTCAGAGGTGGAAAAATAGGAGATGGGTCAGGAGCAGGCCCCTTGTTAGTGTGAGTCACTGTGACATCACAGATTTATGAGTAGATGACAGCTCCATATGGAGAAGATGGGGCAGGAGCAGATATCTGGCTTGTGCAAGGTTCTGTGATGTCACAGGAGGATAAGTAGGAGATGGGGCAGGAGGAGGTCCCTGGCTTGGTCAGAGGTTTGTGATATCACAGCTCCGTAAGTAGGAGGTGGAGCAGGAGCAGGACCCTGGCTTGTGTAGCAGTCAGTGATGTCACAGCTCCAAGTGTAGCAGGTAGAGCACTAACCAGCATTTGCTGGGGTTTCTAATGTTGCAGGTGCATGGAGAATGATGGGAAGGGCCTTTGTCTGGACAGTCTGCAGCTGAGAAGATGGCTGTAGAGATGGTCCTTGTGTCCTGGGAAAGGGAAAGAGATGAAAGATGAGAGGAATTAAGCACATGTTGTAAGTCATTCTCTCAGATGCAGACTGTCCAGGCAAAGACCCTTTCCATCATTCTCCATTTTTCTTCTCCACTTATTCTTTCTTCATTCAGATGTCTCTCACGTCTGAGGGTCTTTTGAGCTTCTGGGAGCAAAAGCTGACATGTTTTTCAACAGCCTAATGGTCTCCTCAGACACCGATTTAATTGTGTTTATATCCGTCTTTTTCTATCTGCCTACTGAAAATATTTTTCATCAAATTGTCCCTCATAAGATTGGCAATCTCATGAGAGGCAGCTTGTCCTGAGCAGATGGTTACACAGGGCATTTGATTACGTAGCATATTCAGCTGTGATGTCACAATCCCCTGAATGGTCAGGACCCTGCTCCTGCTTTGTCTCATACTCAACCACCTGTGACATTACAAATCACTAAAGAATCCAGGGGACTTCTTCTGCCCTACCTCCTACTCATTTCCATGTGACATCACAAACCCCTGCACAGGCCAGGATGCTGGTCCTTGCCCATCCCCTACTCCTACACCTGTGACATCATAAACCTCTTCAGAAATAACGTCCCTGCTCCCGCCCCATCTCCTACTCCCAGAGATGTGACATCACAAACCACTGCACAAGTCAGATCCCTCCTCCTGCTCAGTCTCCTACTCATCTATCTGTGACATCATAGAACCTTGCACAAGCTGGATTCCTGCTCTTGCCCGGTGTCCTAATCAGTTGTGATATCACAAACCCTGGCATGTGCTGGGTCCTGGTCCATGCTCATCTCCTACTCATCCAGATGTGACATCACAAACACCAGCACAAATCATGTCCCTGCACTGCCCCATATCCTAATCATGGAGCTGTGACATCACAAATGCCTGCACAAGCCTGATGCCTTCTTCAGACCCATTTCCTACTCATTCCCATGTGACAACACATAGTCCTGACATCATAACCTTGTCCCTGCCCCATCACCTACTGACCCACTTGTGACATCACAAACCTCTTCATAAGTCAGGAACCTCACAATCCCATCTGCTACTCATGCAGCTGTGACATCACAAACTGCTGAAGATGCCAGGCTTATCTCAAGCTTGTCCAGGTTCCTCTAAATGACATTTCATAATTTCCTGGTCCCTCAGGATGACATTTCATGTCTTCAGGAGTGTCAACCACACCACTCGGTTTGGTCTCATCTGTAAACTTGCTGACGGTGCACTTGATCCCACTGCCTATGCCATTGATGAAGACATTTGTTGGGGTTTTGGGCAATTCTTCTGTTTTCCTTCTTCTCTTAAAGATTTTTTCCATACTTGTTCGTCAAGGAGATAAATTGCTGTACTTAAGAGAGACAAAAAGACCTGGTCACAGGGGGAGGCATCCAGCCAGCCAAATAAATGGTGGTGGACCCCTAGGGCTCTTGTTTTGCTCCCTACATTTGAGGTGGGGAGAAGCTGCCCTTGTGGTGGAGAGAAGTCATCCCCACTGCGTCTCCTGCTCTCCTTCTACCCCTGCTGTCTTCTGAGGATCCTGCTGGGCACTGGGATCAGCTTGGAGAGAGGTCATCCCTGCTGCATCTCCTGCTTCTCCTTCTGGCCCTGCTGTCTCCCGGGGATCCTGCTGGACACCGGGATCGGCTGCCCAGGGGGATTAGTGAAGCGGGCTTTTCATCGGCCATTGCCACGTGAGGACTGAGCTGGCTCCGGAGCGGCGGGGAGACCATCGCGCCCTCCCTGCTCACTGGGAGCCGCCCGAGAGGTTGGGACTGGGTTCCTGCTGCTGTTTCTTGTTACTGCCATAGTTACTGTTGCTTGTTTGCCTTATTTTATATATATTTAGTAAAGAATGGTTATTCCTATTCATCATCCTTGCCTGAAAGCCCCTTTATTTCAAAATTATAAGCATTTGGAGGGGAGGGGGTTGCATTTTTCCATTCCAAGGGGGGCACCTGCCTTCCTTAGAAGACACCTGTGTTATCAAACCAAGACAGATTTTGTTGCCTAACATGGGGCTCGAGGGCATTCAGAGGAAAGTGTTAAAAAAGGAATAACAGTTACTGGGTAATCCCATTTTGTGTAATGAATACAGAAACCTTGTTAGGCAGCACCATGTGGTCTAGCTTACCCCGGTTCACATGGCACGCGGTCGTAGCTGTATTTCTCCCCTTTGCAGCTCCTTATCTAAACATGGGTCCCCTGACTAAGGCTACTGTGGCTGTTATCCAGTTTGCACAATGGGTTGTTAAAGTGAGGAATTCATGGGTTTTCAACTTCCTCTGGAGTGTGGGCACATGGATAAAGGGCTATCATATACTAAGCATATGTTTCTCAGGTTATATGAAAAATGGTACCTTCTGTGAGGTAATAACACCATGGGAACTTCTCTCCCTACCTTTCAACCAGTTCTTTGGGCCTACCCCACTGGCTTTCAAAGGGTTTTGATTTACCCTAGATATTAACCAAATGTTGTTGATAGGCCTACTCTATTTAGCATTCAGATTGGCTTGCATAACCACCCAGGTGCCTACCCCAGAGTCTAGGGGCGCTGCCCCAGAAACTGACATGGCCCTAGCGATTAGAGACCCTGCTCACAACCTGACCCTGCCCCACAGCCCACCTCAGAAATGGACCACCTGAGTTGTGTAGTGGTATTGGTGAAGGAGATGCGTGAGATAGGACAGATGCTGAGGGATTACACTTCCACACCTGATGGGAAACCCTCTTCCTGCCCCAAAGAGGGGGAGCCTGATGGTGCAGCAGTGGAACCCACAAATGTTACAGCTGTCCAGGTTCCAGCTGAAGCACAAGGGCAGCCCCAGCCAGCAGCAGTTGCTCCTGTGCAGAGGAGGAAGTATAAGACCAAATCCGCATGCCCAGTTAATGATGATGGGGAACCAGGGCCCTCACAACCAGTAGGAGAGCCAGAGCCTGAAATCATCACCGAGTCCCTGTCGTATGACAGCCTCCGTAATCTGCGAAAAGACATTATGCGACGGGGGCGTGAGGCTTATACAACATGGTTACTTCGGGTTTGGGACCTTATGGGCAAAGGTGTGCAACTGGATGGGGGTGAAGCGAGGTATTTGGGATCCTTGACCCAGGACCCGGGTGTAGATCAGGTATTTGTGAGGGAGCCAGGGCCCCTTTCTCTCTGGGAGCAGCTTTTAACGAGTGTGAGAGAAAGATTTGTTCATAGAGAAAGAATGCAGGAGTACCATCATAAAATGCAGTGGAAGACACTCGAGGAAGCAATCCAACAGCTAAGAAAAGTGGCAGTATTAGAGGTACTCTTTGGGAGGGATGGACAGCATGATAATGACCCTGACCAAGTCAGGTGCACAGGGCAGATGTTGTGGAACCTGGCAAAACTAGGGCCACAGCAAGATGCCACCTTCATTGCAACCATTAATGCTGAGGACAACCGAGAAACAGTGGGCTCCATCGCCAACAGGTTCAGGTATTATGAGAGTATGGTCAATGGCCCAATGAAGGCTCATGTCTCTGTTGTGGTTAGGGACCTCAAGGAGGAGATTTTGGAGGAGGTAAGGAAGAGCATTTCCTATGTGGCACCAGTGAGAGTCACAGACCCCAGAGTCAGAGCCCGATGTCCCCCATCTAGAGAGAGAGGGTACACCCCACGAGCTGAGCTGTGGTTCTTTCTGTGTGACCATGGGGAAGACATGAGAAGATGGGATAGGAAACCCACTTCTGTTCTGGCAGCACGGGTGCGTGAACTCTAAAGAGGAAACACTAACCAAAGGGGTTCCGCCAGAGTGAAAGTGGCTTCAGCCTCCCGTGACCGAGCTGCCAGGTATTACAGAAGGGAGGATGATATGTCAGATCACCTAGAAGGAACCTCCCGCACATATGCCCAGGGAAAGAATGATAATCAAGGCTAGAGAGGCCCTGCCTCTGGCCAGGAAAAGGCACGGGAGAATCGTGTCTTTTGGACAGTGTGGATCAGATGGCCTGGCACATCAGAGGCACAGAAATATGAATCTTTAGTTGATACTGGTGCGCAATGTACTTTAATGCCATCGGGACATGTGGGGGCAGAATCGGTTTCCATTCCTGGGGTGACTGGAGGGTCACAGCAGCTGACCATGGTGGAAGCTGAGGTGAGCCTGGCTGGGAAGGAGTGGCAGAAACATCCAATTGTGACTGGCCCAGAGGCCCCGTGTATTCTGGGCATAGACTTCCTCCGGAGCGGCTATTACAAAGACCCAAAAGGACTCAGGTGGGCATTTGGGATAGATGCTGTGGAGGCAGAGGGCAATTGAACACTCTGCCTGGACTATCAGAGAATCCTTCTGCAGTTGGGCTCCTGAAGGTGGAAGAGTAGCCAATGCCAATTGCCACCTCGACAGTGCACCGCCGGCAGTGCCGCACAAATCGAGATGCCGTGATCCCCATCCACAAGATGATCCGTGAGCTGGAGAGCCAAGGGGTGGTCAGCAAAGCCCACTCACCCTTCAACAGCCCCATTTGGCCTGTGTGCAAGTCTGATGGAGAATGGAGATTGACAGTGGCCTATCATGCCTTGAATGAAGTGACTCCACCCTTGAGCGCTGCTGTTCCGGACATGCTGGAGCTCCAGTACAAGCTGGAGTCCAAAGCAGCAAAGCGGTATGCCACTATTGACATTGCCAATGCTTTTTTCTTCATTCCTCTGGCAGCAGAATGCAGGCCTCAGTTTGCCTTCACCTGGAGGGGCGTGCAGTACACCTGGAACCGACTGCCCCAAGGATGGAAGCACAGTCCCACCATCTGCCATGGACTGATCCAGACTGGACTGGAAAAGGGTGAGGCTCCAGAACATCTGCAGTACATCGATGACATCATTGTGTGGGGGAACACGGCAACAGAGGTATTTCAGAAAGGAGAGAAGATCATCCAGATTCTCCTGGAAGCCAGCTTCGCCATCAAAAAGAGCAAATCAAGGGACCTACCCGAGAGATCCAGTTCCTGGGGGTAAAGTGGCAAGACGGACGGCGTCAGATTCCCACTGAGGTCATTAATAAGATCACTGCAATGTCTCCACCCACCAACAAGAAGGAAACACAATCTTTCCTTGGTGCCATAGGCTTTTGGAGAATGCACATTCCTGAGTACAGCCAGATCGTGAGCCCTCTGTACCTGGTTACCTGCAAGAAGAACGATTTCCACTGGGGCCCTGAACAACAACAAGCTTTCACCCAGATCAAGCGGGAAATTGCTCGTGTGGTAGCCCTTGGCCCAGTCAGGATGGGACCAGAGGTGAAGAACGTGCTCTACTCTGCAGCTGGGAACAAGGGTCTGTCCTGGAGCCTTTGGCAGAACGTGCCTGGTGAGACTCGGGGACAACCACTGGGATTCTGGAGCCAAAGCTACAAAGGGTCCAAAGCCAACTATACCCCAAAAGAGAAAGAAATCTTGGCCGCCTATGAAGGAGTCCAAGCTGCCTCAGAAGTAATTGGCACAGAGGCACAACTCCTCCTGGCACCCCGACTACTGGTGCTGGGGTGGATGTTTAAGGGAAAGGTACCTTCCACGCATCACACCACCGACGCCGCTTGGAGCAAGTGGATTGCCCTCATCATACAGCGCGCCCGTATTGGAAACCCAAATCGCCCTGGGATCTTGGAAATAATTATGAACTGTCTGGAAGGTGAGACTTTTGGATTATCCTCTGAAGAAGAGGAGGAGCAAGTGGTACGTGCCGAGGAAGCGCCCCCATATAACGAGCTACTGGAGAGTGAAAGACAGTACGCCCTCTTCACTGATGGTTCCTGCCGAATCGTAGGTGCTAGCCGGCAATGGAAAGCTGCTGTATGGAGCCCCACACGACAAGTTGCACAAGCTACCGAGGGAGAAGGTGGATCGAGCCAACTCGCTGAACTCAAAGCCATCCAATTAGCCCTGGACATTGCTGAAAGAGAGAAGTGGCCAAAGCTATACCTCTACACTGATTCATGGATGGTAGCCAACGCCCTGTGGGGCTGGCTGGAAAGATGGAAAAAGGCAAACTGGCAGCGTAGGGGAAAACCAATCTGGGCTACTGCCGAGTGGAAAGACATTGCCACTCGGGTAGAGAAGCTACCTGTGAAAGTCCGCCATGTAGATGCCCATGTCCCCAAGAGCCGGGCTAATGAAGACCATCGTAACAACAAACAGGTAGATCAGGCTGCAAAAATAGAGGTGTCCCAGATAGACTTCGATTGGCAACATAAAGGCGAGTTGTTCTTGGCTCGATGGGCCCATGATGCCTCAGGTCATCAGGGCAGAGATGCTACCTATAAGTGGGCACGAGACCGAGGGGTGGATTTAACCATGGACAGTATCTCCCAAGTTATCCATGACTGTGGGACATGTGCTGCGATCAAGCAGGCCAAGAGAGTGAAACCCCTATGGTATGGTGGGCGGTGGTCCAAATACAAGTATGGGGAGGCCTGGCAGATTGATTACATCACACTGCCTCAAACCCGCCAAGGCAAGCGGTATGTGCTCACCATGGTAGAAGCCACCACAGGATGGCTGGAGACCTACCCTGTGCCTCACGCTACTGCCCGGAACACCATCCTGGGCCTTGAAAAGCAGGTCCTTTGGAGGCATGGTACGCCCGAGAGAATTGAGTCTGACAACGGGACTCATTTCAAGAATAGCCTTATAAACAGCTGGGCTAGAGAACATGGCATCGAATGGGTGTACCATATCCCTTACCATGCACCAGCAGCTGGGAAGGTTGAGCGGTGCAACGGGCTGCTTAAAACCACATTGAAGGCACTGGGCGGGGGGACTTTCAAAAACTGGGAGATGCATTTAGCAAAAGCCACCTGGTTAGTTAACACCTGAGGCTCCACCAACCGAGCAGGCCCTGCTCAATGTGAACCCTTACAAACAACAGACGGGGATAAAGTACCAGTGGTACACATGAGAGGTATGCTTGGGAAAACCGTTTGGGTAAAGTCTGCCTTAAGCAAAGACAAACCCATCCGTGGGGTTGTTTTTGCACAGGGACCAGGTTGCACCTGGTGGGTGATGCAAAAAGATGGAGAGACCCGATGCATACCTCAAGGGGACCTCGTTTTAGGGTGAACCACTCATGGCACTGCATTTGTATCCATATCTGCATGTATATATGTATATAATTAGGGGTAATGCATGTGTGTATATAGTTTAAAGGTTAAAGTTTGATGTAACATGTTAGTATGGAAAAATTCGGAGTGGATAATGTTGGGGTTTTGGGGAGTTATTCTGTTTTCCTTTTTCTCTTAAAGAATTTTTCCATACTTTTTTGTCAGGGAGGTAAATGGCTGTACTTAAGAGAGACAAAAGGACGTGGCCACAGGGGGAGGGGTCCAGCCAGCCGAATAAAGGGGGTTTGGTGGAGCCCCTGGGGCGCTTGCTTGTTTTGCTCCCTGCATTCGAGGAGGAGAATCTGCCCTCGTGGTGCGGAGATCTCTCCCCACTGCATCTCCTGCTCTCCCTGCTGCGTCTCCTGCTCTCCCTGCTGCCTACCAAGGATCCGGCGGGACACCGGGATCAGCTTGGAGGAGAGGTCGTCCCTGCTGCATTTCCTGCTTTTCCTTCTACCCCTGCTGTCTCCCGAGGATCCTGATGGACACCGGGATCGGCTGCCTAGGGGGGTTCATGACGCGGGCTTTCCGTCGGCCATTGCCACGTGGGGACTGAGCTGGCTCTGGAGCGGCGGGGAGACCATCGCGCCCTCCCTGCTCCCCGGGAGCCCCCGAGAGGTTGGGACTGGGTTCCCTGTGCTGTTTGCTGTTACTGCCGTAGTTATTGTTGTTTGTTCGTCTTGTTATATAGATATTTAGTAGAGAACTGTTATTCCTATTCCTCATATCTTTTCCTGAAAGCCCCTTAATTTCAAAATTACAAGCATTTGGAGGGGAGGGGGTTGCATTTCCATTCCAAGGGGGACTCCTGCCTCCCTTGGCAGACACCTGTCTTTCAAACCAAGACAGCGTTTTATTAAAGGCTACAGGCACTTATATACCAGTAACAGACCCAGCCCTTCGTGGGTGGTATCCTACCTAGTTTCTACGTTTCCTTTACAGCACGTGATCTTCTACATCGCCACATCCCTATACTACCACACCAGTCGAGGTAATAACATGGGGCCAAGGGTATGCTTGTGTTTCCACAGATACAGGACCACGGTGGATACCGGCAAAATGGGTCCGACCGACGACAAATACGACACAAGAAAAGCACAACAGCAATGACATCGACGTCATGAGCAATGAGGAAGATCAGAACCTAAACGAGGACGGCGAAGAGTCTAAGTAGTATAGTAAGAAAGCAGTAATGAATAGTGCAACATAATAGAATAGCAGTAAAAGTAGTCTTGAATAAGTTTAATAGAATAGTATTCAGAAATAGTATAATTATAACTAGTCATAGTAAGAATAATATAAGTGATTTAGAATAGGGATAGTGAGTATGGGGAAACAAAGTGCATTGGGGATAATTGTTGTAGCTATAATAGTTAAGGTTGTTATAGGTTTAGGAATAGAACCATATCATGTATCAACTATACCTGCGAGAACAAGGGCATGTCATATAAAATAAAAAAGGGGCAATTGTAGGGATTGATAAGAGTAGGACAAAAATAGTTGTTAGCTAGAAGTAATTATGCTTCGGCCTGCAAGGCCAAAAAACATTTGACACTGCCCCGACCTTGAGGTTATAAGTCTAAGAATATGAAAAGCAGAGCACCTGGTAAAACAGGAGGATAAGAGGAGAAAAACAGGGTGCTGAAGGAGGAAACTCAAGAGAATCACCAGCCAATAAAAAGTGTTTGAAGTGTGCGTGGACAGACTCTGGGTTTGAGTGTGGGGCCAATAAGAAGTGATCTGGGTGTGTGATCAGTATTGTCTCATGTATAAATATAGCCTGTTGCACTTAATAGAGCGACTTCTGATTACAACCATATTGGCTGTGCTGTCAGAGTCTGTCCCTGCACGCTACAATACCCCCAGCTCCAAAACCCTAATGCTCGACCTCGAGTTTCTCCCGATGTTCTCTGACAGAGGCTCCAAGTGAGACCATGCTCCCCAGCTGCTGTGTAGAGTACGTTCTGCAAAGATGGTCCTGTCCAAATAGGCCAAAGAGCTACTGCACAAGCTATCTCCTGTGTGATATGCTCAAAGGCTTGTTCTTGTCCAGGGTCCCACTCAAAATGTTTCTTCTCTTGGTCTTCTTGATAGAGAGCTCATGGATGGAAGCCAGAGAGTCTTGTTTTGTGTGATATTGCCATTGGTACAATGTCCTTGCAGGAATTGTCACCTGTTGTTCTTCAACTTGTAACAGTCCCACAGCAAAGGGATCTTCCAAGAGGCCAGGCAGTGTAGATAGCTGTTTAATCTTCTCTGCATTCACAGCGGCTACACCAAAAGCCCATCAGTAACCCTTTGGGTCCTTGAAGTACCCCTCTTGAGGTAGTCTATGCCAAGGATACAATGGGCCTCTGGGCTGGTCACAATGGGGTGCTTTTCCCACTTGTCCCTGGTTAAGCTCACCTCCGCCTCCAGTACAGATAATTCTTGGCATCCCCCTGTCACTCCACAGATCCAGATGGGTTCTGTGCCTCTATACCTTGATGGTACCAGAATAAACTCTGCACCAGTGTCTACCAGATCTTTGTACTTCTGTGGGTTCAATGTGCCAGGCCATCGAATCCACACCATCCAGTATACCAACTTGTCCCTTTCCTCATCCTGGCCAGAGTCAGGGCCCCTCTATTCCTGTTCCTGGTCAGAATATTCACTTTCTGATGCTTGCCATGCCAGACCAGAAGTCCCATCCTCAGGATCAAGGGAGGTGATCTCAGTCTTCCCATATCTGGGAGATTACTGACTACCTCTTTGTGTTTCTACATTGACTACATTGGCAACCTTCTTGGGTGGCCTCTTCTTGACAGCTGTCTTCCCTCTCAGTTCATGTACATGGACCTCCAGCTTAAAGATGGGTTCGCTATACGAGTAACTCATGTCCTCCCCCTGGTCACGCAGGAAGAACCAGAGTGTGCCACACACCATGTGCCTGGGGCTCCCTTTCCCTCTGACTGGGGCAGAAGAGGACTGATTTCTTAGGGTGCCCCTGATATCCAGGGTAGATAGCCCACAGGTATGAGGAGGTACCAAGACTTTCTTCAAAGTTTTGGAGCCAAGAAGACACTGTCTCCACAGTTGGTGTGTCCAAACCAGAGACCTTTCACATGTCCATTTCCGGGTAGCACATCGTTGCCAAGCTGGTACAACGTCATAACGCTGGGGCACCTTTGATCACCTTTCTCCACGTGGCCCATGTTCACGGGACATCCTCTGGATCTTTGGAGTCCTTATCATTATCTAGATCACTGTAGATGATTTCCAACACTGCTAATTCTCTCAGGTACTGGATGCCTTCATTTGTGGTAGGCCACTTTCCTGGGAAGTTGGAACTCATAAGATCTTCCTTTTATGAGTATCTTGCCTTCATGCTGGAAAGGAGCCATCTCCAGAGACTGTAAATCACTGCCTTTTTTCCAATTCCTCTCTCAATTCCCCAATCTGAAGCAAGGGAGCCCTTCCTTGTCCACTGTTTCTTTTTCACTACTGGGGCAATTACTGTAGTTGTTTGGGTCCCTCTCTCAACCAGGGTGTCCTCAGAGACAGTTTGGGTTCCCGCCTGAACTACAGTCCTCTGAGAGTACTGAACTGTGTCTCTATAGGCCCCAGTACAGTGCAGAAGCTGCTGGTTTTCACTGGGATAGGCAAAGCACCCTTCTATTAGGTAGTGTGTCAATTTGACAGGGTTCCTTGCCTGTTCTGGTATAAAGTCCCAGGTTATGGGAGGTGATAACCATCCTAGGAACCTGCGCACATCACTGCACACACCCTGCCACCCAGGGACAGGCTGACTCAGGGCACATTTCAGTGTTGTCCCCACACAGAAGTTGTCTTCTCTGACACCAAGATGAGACCAGACTCCACACAACCAGTGGTATTAACAGTACTGAACAGCTCATATAAAGGTGAACAAGGACCTTGGGAGCCTGCACAATAAATCTACTCACATCAATTGCCGGTAGGGAGAGGGAGATTTATTCCCTCATCTGTGGGAACTGAAGGAACTCAACACGGACCAATATGACCAAAGTTGAGGGCACTTTATTCACGTTTTTGCCAGGGTTATATACGATTTCTCTTCCTGTATACACACTACCATTAACAGCTATTGGTTAACTACTCTAAACGTACACTGTCCCCACATCCTAAACTAATACATCATTGGCTATCCTAA
Organism: Todiramphus chloris collaris; assembly: GCA_025345505.1. Lineage (NCBI taxonomy): Eukaryota > Metazoa > Chordata > Aves > Coraciiformes > Alcedinidae > Todiramphus > Todiramphus chloris. The sequence continues at coordinate 54,363 of JANVCC010008512.1, read as the reverse complement.
ACCATCTCCATTACCACCCCCCATCCTGGTTATCTTCTACTTTTTTCTTCTTTATCTTCCTGCTTCACTGCTTTGTGCTCTCTCCTTTGCTGTTCTCAAGCATACCTCAAGGTCATCGTCCGCAGGCCAATTTATTCCCATGCAATCTTGCTGAAAACAGGCATGCCTGTTTCCCTCCAGGAATAATCCTACACTCATCATCTCCACAAGATAGCTCCCCAGCACAGTAACACCACCAATGCCATAGCCGCTATTTGGGTCAGTGTGTTCTTGAGTTCCTTCATCCTTCCCCCAAAATAGCTCCCCCAGCACAGCAAGACTATCAATTTCAGAGCAAAGCACATAGCTGTTTTTTGTATCAATGTGGCTCATGTTGGGTGCCAAAAAGACTGCAGTAGTTTGACCTTGGCTGAGTATCAGGTGCCCACTAAGCCGTTCTATCACACCCCATCCCACTGGAGGACGAATGTTGAAAAAACAGCTTTGGTGCTGTGTGAGCCCCACTCAGCAGTAGTCACAATATGGGTATGTTATCAACACCTTTCTAGCTCCAATATAAAGCACAGCACTATGAGGGCTGCTATGGGGAAAATTAACTCCATCTCTGTCAGACACAATACATCTATTCATGCTGATCTGAGCTGCTCTGGTGATGTGGTGCACCTGCAGATGTATATCCATATCTTGTGGCCCTTAGCTTCACTGTAGATATGCTACAAATACATAGAAGTTAACAGCAGGTTTGCATTACCAGGACAGTGTAAGGCAGCTAGATTTGCTGTCTTGCAGGATCCCTACAACTTATTCTCCTTGACTGTTGTGGTTTTTTTCCCATCCTCAGAATAAAATCTGTGTGGTGTGGATTCATGATTCACTGTGGCATACAGACTCCCAAAAATATAATAAATTTACTTTTCCTGTATTCTGCACAGTATCAAGAACTACTCATGCATGAACACATGGGAAAAACTGGCACACCTATCTTGAGAAAGAAATCTCTACAAACTGATTTTGGTAACTAAGAATTCGTAGGGGTAAGAAGTCCGGGAAGAGTTCTGTAAGTTTCACCAACTTAAACACACCTTTCCATTATAAACTTGCATAGTTATAGTCAAAGCCCCTAAATTACTGCCAAGCTTGTCTGCTCGCTCTGAAACAAAGTACCTAAATTTGACACTGCCATTAGTCTTCAAGTACCAGCTGTGGATGCTGAAAAGCTGCTAGCAGAAGGATTTTCTCAGGTTCTCACAATATTCAGTGAGAATCTTGCCTTTCTCATGCACACGAGGGGGGAAGAGTGCTGGCTTTGGAGGCTTCAGACATTGCTGAGGGGGACATTGCTAAGGGAGACAATGCTGAGGGGGGTGTTGCAGAGGGGGACGCTGCTGAGGCGGATGTTCCTGAACTAAGTGTAGCAGCTGACAGCAGTAGCACCAAGGAGCCGTCTCCGGCCTCGCCTCATCCGGTGCCAGTCGTACAGCCTGTTCAGCGGCAATATGCCTTGCTCCATGATTATGTTCCCCCTAAATACCCTGCACCTACAGAGCAGCTTGTAGAAATGCTTAAACAGCAAGATGCCTTGGAGCTCTTTAGTTTAGCGGCTCCGGCCTCTTCCGTGACACTACCTTCAGCAAATATAACAGTGCCGGTCCTTTCCACGGTCCCTCCAGTTTTCTGATCCGGTTTAACAGTGACATGGAGCTCCATGGCAGCACCTATCCTTTCCGCGTGCGCGCCCACAGCAACCATGGTGCCTGGCAGTTCCGCGCATGCGCCCATATCTGGGTGTTTTCATGTGCAGGCACAGCCGCTGATGATGGACCTTTTAATGCGACAGCTGTCTGTGTAGGAGTGTGGTAGTATAGGGATGTGGTGATGTGGAAGATCACGTGCTGTAACGGAAACGTAGGAACTAGGTAGGAAACCGCCGACGAAGGGCTGGCTCTGTTACTAGTATATAAGTGCCTGTAGCCTTTAATAAAACGCCATTTTGCCTTCTTCTCTATGAGAGTCTGAGTCTGACAATGGACCCTCGGTGTCTCCTGGGATTTCGGCACTGAGGATAAGACACATTAATCACAACAAGTGGTGACCTTGACGTGATAGGGACGTCATCCGCGGAGGCAGTGCGCTGGACGACGCTGAACCTCTAGAGGGGCGATGAATCCAGAAAATGACGTTGATGCTGATTTAGTGGTACAGATATTGAAACAATGGGTAAAGGAGGCGGGGGAGAAATGCCTGCGAAATGATATTAAGGGAATCATCCTATGGATAAAGGGGAGAGGGTTGATTATTAATCCGCAAGATATTATGTGTCATGAATTGTGGGAAACATCTGAAAGGGAAATTTGGGAATCTGAGAAAACTGGTCATGATGGTGTGGGGTTCCACCTGAGGTAAGACATGTCGTTCTATGAGTAAAAAACATGAAGAGGCTCAAATATGGGCAGCGGCGAGAGCATCTCTATTTGGTGTGGAGCGTCCTCAGCTCCCAGGACTGGATCGGGAAACGCAGGTGGGCACTTCAATAGCAGGGGTCTCTAAACCTCCTAGTCCTCCCCCTAGCCCATTATCAGACAGCCCACCGCCAGAAACAGGGTGGAATGTTATCCGGTAGAAGATAAGAATATAAAACAGGAACACGAGCACTTATACCCGGCAGATGAGTTGACGGATTTAGTGCAGAAATTTACGATTGCGGAGTGCGAGCAGCCGAGGCGGGATAGGTGGAGGAGAGTGATGTATGGGATGGAGAGCATAAAAAATGGCTGGCAGGGTCAGAAAAGGAGCAAGGAAGACATAAAAAGTGGTTGGTAGGGTTACGAGAGGAGCAAGGAGACAGATCATGCAGAATAGACAAAGAAGGGGACAACACCCAAACATGGCACAGGTCAGAACAGCTGCTGAGCTATTCAGATGTGGCAACTTCCTCTTCTCCTAACTCAGATGAGGAAGAATAATCAAAGGGGGCGTGATGACGCAGCCAGCAACGTAGTATCTGACATGGACTGCTTGCCTAGACACATTATCACACAAGGAGGAGAAAGGTCAAAAACACACTCAACACTGCTAAATAAAGACAAGGGTAGAGTTTAGCAAACTAGCAAAAGGAGAGCTCTAATAAACATAAGGGAGGAAGCTGGAGGAGAGATAATTGAGTTGCAGGAGGAATCTGTGGTAAATTCAGATACCATGACAGCCCTTATGAAACAAATGCAAGCAGCAGTTAGGCAAATACAGGATATGGTGCAAGAGCAGAAAAAGATACTTCCATTATCGCAGCTCCCTGTAGAACAAAGCACAGAAAACACAGATACCAATAAGAACAGAAAGGAAAGGATAGGAACAGATTGGTCTTTAATATCAGAGAAGTGTAAACTGGAGGGCATTCATTTGGCTCCCCTCACAGCTTTCCCAGTTATGGTAAACCAACAGGGACACAATGAATGGGTGCCGTTAGATCACAAAGTAGTTACTTCATTGTTTAAATCAGTTCAAAATAACAGGCTTTCACATCCTGAGACCCAATTATTAATTGATATGGCATTAGCAACAGCGGTCATTCCGGAAGATGTACGGACCTTGGCTAAGGCGGTGCTGTCACCCTCAATATTAACGTTGTTTTTAGAACATTGGGCGACACTTATTAGACAGAAACTCCAAGAAGCAGAAGCAGATCCTCGTCATGAATTACACCGAGTAATTTTTGACCAATTAATGGGCACAGGTGCCTTTGCGACACAGCAGGCTCAAACACACTTACGTGGCATAATGCTGCTATCAGAATGCTGCAAAAACCTCATTTGTTGCGGTGAGTCAATATGAGCACGCAAAGGAACCATGGATGACCATTAAACAAAAGCTAAATGAACCATTTTTAGATTTTGCAGACAGGCTTCAGAGGGCTATAGTTAGTTCTAATTTGCCATCAGCTACTCACGATGCAGTATTGCTAGAGGCTTTGCGTAGTAATGCTAACCCGATTGCACAACGTATTTTACAGACTGTCAGCATCGACGCCCTTGCCTCATTTACTACAAACAGTCGCACTGCAGGAGAAAGCAGGTTCATCAGGAACACCAAACCCAATGGTACAAGTCACAACCACACAGGAGCGTCATCAGTATAGACAACCTGGTCACATTAAGCGTATGTATCCATATCCTCAACTGTGTTGGCGCTGCGGTAAATCGGGTCACTTTGCCCATGATTGCTGATCATCTAGGCCATCGGGAAATGCCTGGCGGGCTCCCTTTTACCAAAACGGGGGAACTCGTCATCCAGTGCCTCGTCCACAATTAAGACAATTAGTACGTCCCCAGGGAGTCCAGCAATCGACAGCTATGTTACAGGAATGGCAAGGGGAATTGCGAGCAGAGCTGATGGCAATCAAGGATTACAATATGCAAGATCCAGCTCTGCACCTGACAGAGGACTCACTGCACTTCTAACCATTCCATTGTTTCAGCGCCTGGTATTGCCCATGTATGCAACACGAGAGGCAGGAGGTAAGACAATGACAATACGTTATGATGCACTGCTAGATACAGGAGTGGACGTCACAATTATTACAACACAGATTTGGCCTAAAGAATGGCCACGATAACTAGGCCCAGTGATATATGGAATAGGAGGGGAACAGCAAGCGACAATCTCAGTGGACT
>JANVCC010008512.1:21581-39696 GCA_025345505.1 Todiramphus chloris collaris | reverse complement strand
AGTCCACTGAGATTGTCGCTTGCTGTTCCCCTCCTATTCCATATATCGCTGGGCCTAGTTATCGTGGCCATTCTTTAGGCCAAATCTGTGTTGTAATAATTGTGACGTCCACTCCTGTATCTAGCAGTGCATCATAACGTATTGTCATTGTCTTACCTCCTGCCTCTCGTGTTGCATACACGGGCAATACCAGGCGCTGAAACAATGGAATGGTTAGAAGTGCAGTGAGTCCTCTGTCAGGTGCAGAGCTGGATCTTGCATATTGTAATCCTTGATTGCCATCAGCTCTGCTCGCAATTCCCCTTGCCATTCCTGTAACATAGCTGTCGATTGCTGGACTCCCTGGGGACGTACTAATTGTCTTAATTGTGGACGAGGCACTGGATGACGAGTTCCCCCGTTTTGGTAAAAGGGAGCCTGCCAGGCATTTCCCGATGGCCTAGATGATCAGCAATCATGGGCAAAGTGACACGATTTACTGCAGCGCCAACACAGTTGAGGATATGGATACATACGCTTAATGTGACCAGGTTGTCTATACTGATGACGCTCCTGTGTGGTTGCGACTTGTACCATTGGGGTTGGTGTTCATATTGACTCACCGCAACAAATGTGGTTCTCGCAGCTTGTGCCCTTGATCGCAGCATTATGCCACGTAAGCGTGTTTGAGCCTGCTGTGTCGCAAAGGCACCTGTGCCCATTAATTGGTCAAAAGTTACTCCGTGTAATTCATGACGACGATCTGCTTCTGCTTCTTGGAGTTTCTGTCTAATAAGTGTAACCCAATGTTCTAAAAACAGCGTTAATATTGAGGGTGACAACACCGCCTTAGCCAAGGTCCGTACATCTTCCGGAATGACCGCTGTTGCTAATGCCATATCAATTAATAATTGGGTCTCAGGATGTGAAAGCCCGTTATTTTGAACTGATTTAAACAATGAAGTAACTACTTTGTGATCTAACAGCACCTATTCATTGTGTCCCTGTTGGTTTACTATAACTGGGAAAGCTGTGAGGGGGGCCAAACGAATGCCCTCCAGTTTACACTTCTCTGCTATTAAAGACCAATCTGTTCCCGTCATTTCCTTTCCATTCTTATTGGTATCTGCGATTTCTGTGCTTTGTTCTACAGGGAGATGCGATAATGGAAGTACCCTTTTCTCCTCTTGCACCATATCCTTCATTTGCTGAACTGTTGCTTGCATTTGTTTCATAAGGGCTGTCATGGTATCTGAATTTACCACAGATTCCTCCTGCAGCTCTACTATCTCTCCTCCAGCTTCCTCCCTGTGGTGGGTTGACCCCGGCACAGCACCAGGTGCCCACCAAGCCCTTCTATCACTCCCCCCGGCCCACTTCAGCACAGCACGCAGGGAGAGAATAAGACGCAAAGGAAAGGGGTGTGGGTTATGATAGATAAGATGTTATTTTCTACTTCCCGTCCGCAGGCGATGTCGGGCCAAGTCCAGGAAGCAGGGCTTATATAGTTGAGCTGACGTCATATGGTATGGAATATCCCACTGGTCAACTCAGGTTGGCTGTATCTTCTCCCCCATCCTGCCCCCCGTCCTCTGGTGCCGTGTGAGCACTGGCAGTCATAACACGGGTGTGTTATCAACACCCTCCAGCTCCCAGTGCTGCAGCATGAGGGCCGGGTGGGGAAAAGCAGCTCAGCCAGACCCACTACAATCTCCACCCCTTATTCCATACCATTTGCATCATGCTCAGGCCCCACATAATACATACTTAAGCCATCTCTAAACCAAACCAATACATTATCATCAACTACTATCCCCAGTCCTTTAACAGATAGTCCCTCATTCCATGAGATTCCTTCACTCGATGACTTGGATCTCATCTGTCGAGGTGGATGTTCTGGAAAGAAGCACTGCCAATAACTTTTCGGAGCACTCTGCGGTCGACATGCTGTTGGTACAATTTCCCGTAGAAAATTTAGCTAGGGCTGACGACAGTAAAGTCATGTTAGTCTGAGGGACCCCTAACAGACAGGTGCGAAAAGGATCGGATGCTGATGCAAGGGAGAGGCAAAATGCCGTACGGTTAGTCTTGTTGGCCCAGGTTACCCACAAGTTTGTTCTTGGGTCAATTTTGTGTAATCCAGTTCCTAGTGAGACTGGTAGGAACAGCATTAACGTTACCAGGGTTACCATAATTGATAACTAACTTAACAACTAATAACTGATAAATGAAAACTATTAGCGAATAAATGACAACTAGTAAGTGGATAATAAGCGATAACTAACAACTAGCTAATGATAATGAATAACGGGGCACCACGACCCCCACGGTTAGGTTTGTTGCACCCACAGCGATTGCTTACACTGCCCACAATCTAGGAGTACCCAGGCTGCACAGTTTCTTTCAAGGTACCCCTTGAAGGGATGTGTAGACAAGTCCACAAATTCGATGATGGGTAATAAGGCTGATACGTGGAAAAGCTGGTCAGCACTGAAACAGTGCTCAACCTTCCAGTCCAGGGTCGGGCTGAGCACTCCCACCAGGTTGCTCAAGCGTGGTCGAAGGGCCAGGAGGAGTCGTCACGTCAGTGTCCTCTGGTCGAGACCCTGAAGTCGAGCTGGTATCATGCTCATTCGTTGTTGCAGCCTTGGTCCATCTCGCAGGAACCCAAATAGGACCTGTAAGCACAGAGACACAAAGATACCCACGCCCCCAATATAACATCTTCGCTGGACCCTCCTACAGTCCAGATTTTGGATTCCGATACCAAGGTGCGATTCTGTTGTAACGGCGGGGACACCCATTCCAGGGCCCACACCTCCCCTGTTTTCTTTAAGGACTGGTTTGATGCCCCTATAAGATGTTGCTCCCCAAACCATATGGTAAGGTCAATGGGGATGTCCGGGTCGCGCCTCCGGACCTCTCCATGGACCACACAGTCGACAATACGGTCCAAAGTCTCCCTTTGACGAGGCGTTACCCGAACCGGCCGTGTTGGGTCCACGCCCTTCAGAAGGGGTCGCAATTGTTCTAATAGTTCATTGGGTATGCCGACTACAGGGCGCAACCATTGCAGATAGCCTAGTAATCTCTGGGCATCATGCACAGTCTCAATCTTAGTGTCCAGAGTCAGTTTTTGGGGTGTAATTACTTGCTCCGTAAGAGTCCAACCTAAGTATTTCCAAGGGGAGGATCGTTGCACCTTTTCTGGCGCGATTTTCAAGCTGGCAGCACCGAGCTGTTGTTGTATGGCCGCTACCTGATTCTGAGAAAAGGGGTGTGGTTGGGCAAACAAAATGTCGTCCATATAATGATAGATCATTGTTTGAGGCCAAACCCTCCTCAGCGGTTGCAAGGCATTGTCCACATACAAGTGGCACAAGGTCGGGGAATTACGCATCCCCTGCGGTAAAACCGTCCATTCAAACCTCTTATCAGGTTCGGCTCGATTTAATTCTGGCAACGTAAAAGCGAAGCGACGGGTGTGTTGGGGTTTTGGGGAGTTATTCTGTTTTCCTTCTTGTCTTAAAGAATTTTTCCATACTTGTTTGTCAGGAAGGTTAATGGCCGTACTTAAGAGGGACAAAAGGACCTGGCCACAGGGGGAGGGGTCCAGCCTGCCGGAAAAAGGGGGTTGGGTGGAGCCCCTAGGTCTCTCTCTCTTGGTTTTGCTCCCTGCATTGGAGGAGGAGAAGCTGCCCTTGTGGTGCGGAGAACTCACCCCTGCTGCGTCTCCTGCTCTCCCTGCTGCCTACCAAGGATCCTCTGGACTCCGGGATCAGCTTGGAGAGAGGTCGTCCCTGCTTTTCGTCTCCTGTTTTTTTTTCCTCCTACTGAAGTGAGGGGGACAGTGTTCTGCTTGAAAGGGAATAAAGCAAGTTGAGCAACCATTGTTATCCTGGGGCATCCTGAGATAAACAGGAGACAGGATGCTGAGGCCTTGAGACAAGCTTGATGGGCCTTAGCTCATCTTGCATGGCTTGTAGATAAGGGAAGATTACTCCAAGACAGGGAGGAATAAAGAAAAGCTCCCCCCCGCAGTCTTGTGATCTCTGACTCATCGCAACTCTGCATCCTGAGACAAAAGGTGAAAAGTACACTGCGAGGAAGACTGAGAGCCTTCCTCCCAAAGACCCCTGCCCACGACCACCAGACGGCATTGCGCAAGCGCCAATGGGAGGAGGCCTATGATAATGAGTTCCCGGAACTGATTGTAATAATCCAACCCCATATAATGAATATGTAACTAACTCTGTTGAATATGCATACTTTGGTGTAATAAATACCTGCTCGATGGACACTTGGGTGTGCAAGTTAGGAGGAATGATCCCCCTTGCACCCGGCGCCGTAATAAACATACCTGCTTTATAACCTTTTACGGGTTGTAGAGTTTGTTTTCCGCACGTCACTACCCCTGCTGTCTCCCGAGGACCCTGCTGGACACCGGGATCGGCTGCCCAGGCGGGTTCGTGACGCGGGCTTTCCGTCGGCCATTGCCACGTGGGGACTGAGCTGGCTCCGGAGCGGGGAGACCATCGCGCCCTCCCTGCTCACTGGGAGCTGCCCGAGAGGTTGGGACTGGGTTCCCTGTGCTGTTTTCCTGTTACTACCATAGTTATTGTTGTTTGTTTGCCTTGATATATATATATATATTTAGTAAAGAACTGTTATTCTTACTCCTGATATCTTTGCCTGAAAGCCCCTTAATTTCAAAATTCTAAGCATTCAGAGGGGAGGGGGTTGCATTTCCATTCCAAGGGGGGCTCCTGCCTTCCTTGGCAGACACCTGTCTTTCAAACCAAGACAGGGTGTCATTGGGGTTTAGGGATATAGTGAAAAAACAGTCCTTGAGGTCGATTATCAATAAGGGCCAATCTCAGGGGAGCATGGACGGATTAGGCAAACCCGGCTGCAGCGCCCCCATTGGCTCCATTTGCTTATTCACTGCCCTGAAGTCATGTAATAACCGATATTTCCCCGATTTTTTCTTTATGTAACCATACTGGGCAGCATGGGCCAGTTCTCCGGCAAATGTTTAGGGGCAACAATACTCGAGTCCGCCCCAGTGTCCAAAATGCCATCCCGCGTAATTTCTTGTCGCTGATAGGCGATAGTCACCTTTTGTTTGGGCCGGGTGGTTAAGTCCATGGTAAGCAAAGTAAGTCCTCCGGTTGAACCAAAGCCTTGCTTACCCCTTTCCCTGTTCAATAATGGGGGTAGACCACACGTAAGCTGTGGTAATGGCACCAATTGGGCGATACACTGTCCCTTCTCAGTCCTCAGAGGCGGTGAAATGGTATACACCATCACGAATATTTCCCCAGTGTAGTCCACATCTATAACTCCGGGAAGCACAAATAGTCCCATCATACTAGCTGACGATCGTCCCAGCACTAGAGCTCCTATGGCCCGATCATTAATGACTAATGGACCACGCACTCGCGTTGAAACCCTCTCAGGACATGTTGTTAGCAGGTTGACGTCTACTGTGGCTGCCAGGTCCAGTCCGAGGCTTCCGGCAGTAGCAGGTTGGGGGGGGGGCTGTGCTGAGGCATTGATGGCTACTACTTGTGTCATCGCGCGGTGTCCTGGTGCGCTGGATTTCCTGTTTTCCGATCGTCTGCTGCCTGTGGCCGTTGCTTGTAGGGGTGCAAGAGCAGATAACACTTGTATCTGCACGGCTGCCGCCTGGTCTTTAAGGCCTACCCCAAGCTCTTTAATGGCCTGCACTAAAAAGGCCTGCGACCCAACAGGAATATTGGACATCCGCTCTAACGCTTCCTCTATGGTCCAATTCGCCCCCAAGGTATTTAGAACTGCTCGGGTGGTTGCATTGCAGTTCTGTAGAGCACACTGCTTTAACAATGCCCCCCTCATGTACTCAGGAACCCCAGCCTGCTCGATTGCATTAGCAACTTTATCTATAACAGTCCCAAATGGTTCATCCCTGCTCTGCTTTATCCCCATGTAACTAGGAACCCCTCCAGGGGACTTGATTCTATAAAAAGCAGCTCGGACCAATCGCATTGCCTCTCTCAACTCGTCAGGACCGAGCATGGCTTGGGCTTCAACCCGGGAATAGACTCCCAGACCCATCAGCTCATCGAGAGTCAGCCCATGTAGCGGATCACCGGGCTGTCTCTGCACAGCTACAGATTCCTGGCAATACGCTTGCCAGTGGGCATTATAAAGTAGCTGCTGGTGCTGGCTAAGGATGAGCTTCATGATTGCTCGACAATCTGAGGGCAACAGAATCTGCGTCCCCCACAGATAGTCGATCATCTGTCTCACAGGCTCACTAGTGACGCCGAACTGGCTGACAGTGGAGCGGAGTTGAGCCAGCCATTTCCAATCGAGTGCCGATACCGTGGCATTCATCCCTCCCCCGGCTACCGGCGTAAATATTACCGGGCAAACCACCTCTAGGACAGAATCAGCCGTTTCATTATCCCCGGATCCCATAATCTACCGAGCCAGAGCAGCCCATGTCTCCCGTCTTTCTCGGGGAATCACCGCCCCTAGATCGCTGTCTGCTCCGAGAAGAGGGACGGCCTCTTCCCCAGGCGGCGGCGGTGGTTCCGGCCGCTGCGACGGCTGCGGATCCGGCCCCTGTGCTGGCGGAGCCGATGGCTGCGGATCCGGCAGATCCGACAGGGGGAGCTCTTGGCTAGGAGGTGGTAGCAGGATAGTGGATACAGCGGGGGGGTAGGGGACAATCGCTCACTCCCTCTAACAACCTGTTCCTCCCCATAGCTGCCGACGCTTGGTGGGCAGCTTTCTCTTCCACCTGATGTTGCAAAAGCTCATTATGTACTATCCTCCACTGCTTCCCTAATTTCCTCACGGTTTTACTGTCATCTAAAATCTCCTCCTGCAGTATATCCCCGAATTTACACCATTCACTAAGCTCATGGACTGTGTGGGGGTTTATAAAGCATCCTCGCGCATACCCATAAGCTAACAGCCCAGGGAGATCTTTTCGCAAGTCTATGCCCTTAACCTGTTGCTTCTGTAAGAAGCAGGCAAATAAATCATATGCTGCTTGCCTCTCCATTTTACCTTCAGTGCACGCTGTTGCAGCCCTACAAGGTCACCGGCAGCACGTTACGGCCACGGTCTCTCCTATGAGGTCGCTGGGGGCCCTGCTGTGTGGCTTCTTGCCGTTCCAGCTTTTGCCATCCCTGCTGCAGTGGGATCCGTTCCCTCGTCACCGTCTCTTTGGCGAAGACGTCCGTTTGGCACGTCAGGTGTTCAGACCAGCAGTATTATGTTGTGGTCGTTGTCAGGGTCACCATTTGTTGTAGACGGTGGGAGAATAACGGCACTCAATGTGAGCAATCAGGCAATTCTCGTTTATTGTTAAGACCAACAGTCTTTTATACAGTTATTAATGAGGCTCATAGATAGTGCAAAAGCAAGCTCATTATTGGTTAGGCTATAAAAAGTCAGACCTGCCCAGTTGCTTATCTCTGTGGTTGTGCAGCTGGTGCAGTTCCTCATATCTTAGGCCCCAGGCATCTTGTTGTTATAGAACTCCCATTCTCAAGGAACAATCTGACCTTGCTATTCTGTTACACTATCTGTGTCCTGTGCCTGTGCAGCTCCTCGTCAGCAAGTCTCTGCATGGGAATGTGACCCTTACCCTGTAGCCACTCTCCCACAGACCTGAGCTCTGGGGGTGTCATGAGGTATGATATGTCCATAAGCCCTTGGGCCCCCAGAAAATTCAATAAATTTATGGTGGCTTCCCTAACCACTTCTTCCTTTTCCCTGGCGACTAACAAATCATCAACATATTGGATGAGTCTAACCCCTTCAGATCTCTTAAAGGCTAATAATAATTCTTCCAGAGCTTGCCCAAAGAAATTAGGGGATTCTGTAAATCCCAGAGACAACACCGTCCATCGTAACTGTTGTTTCCATCCAGTATCAGGGTCCTGATCCTTTTGGTAATGTGGTCACACTTGACTTTTCTGCCCCACTGTCTACCAAAAACTCAAATACTTCTCCCTGGGGTCCTATTTTCAGTTGTATCAAGGGCTCATTTGATGGTTTCATCCCCAGGAAATAGAGCCCTTGACTCCCCTATTGGTCTTCCTTAAACATCTCCTGGTTCCGTATCCTTTTAGGACATGCCTGCTTTAGGTGCCCTTCCTGTACACAATAAAAGCAAGTACCTCTATCCTGTCCCAGCATGGGTCGATTTCCCTTCTTAAAGGGGAATCCTGCATTATATGGTCTCTTTACCTCTTACCCTGGGTTTCCCGCACCACAGCTACAAAAACATTTATCTTCGCCTTCTGTATCTCTTCATCCCTTCGCACATATATTTCCATCTTATAAATTCTAGTTGGCCAAATATATCCCCTCCAGCAAGATGCATAATCACTTTCTTCCTGGTTAAAAGGTTCCCTACTATTAACATATAGGTTTAATGCCTGACATATCCATCCCTCAAACGACCCATACCTGGGCCAAAACAGGTCATCTGAGCGTATTTTCTCTCTTGTCCATTCCTCCATACAAAACTGAACCATAATTTCCTTCTTTTTATCCTTAGTATCATCATTATCATTCCAGTTCTTCAACATTACCCCTAAAGGACTGTCTTAGGGTATTTCTGGCAACAATTTCTTTCCCTTTTGCCCTGAACTGGGCTTACTGGTTCTCTGTCCCATTTCTCAGAATCTTATCTATTAGTCACTGGTCTGTTTCTCACTTTGTGGTGTTTATGGAATCCCACACCTCTTACAATAACAATAGGTAGCAAGACACAACCAAATTATCCCAAATTATCCCAATCACAACATACAACAACAAAAGATTCTCATACCAAGTCACCTGAAACTAGCCCTAAATTTACATCTATATTATCATACAATTCCAGGGCCAGCCTTAAAAAGTTCTCAGTTCTGTTCAAATTCAGAACCCATCAAAAATACCACAAACAACACACACTGAAAACAATAATACACAAAACAATAGCCAGCCACTAAATTAATTCAACGGGGTCTTGTATCCCTATTTTGCTTTTCTTTTATCCAATTTATAACCCCAATTTTAGCAGAAATCAAACCCCCTTGCATTCCACCTGATCCTCAGATAGCAGAGGGGCTGGGGGCAGCTGGGCTTGATTCCTGATATACAGCATATAACAAGATACAATTCACTCAACCAGTTAATCTTGTTTCCTTTGTTGTTTTTCTACCTGGGAATCATTAACAGATACCAATCGCCCTTCGAGGGACAGCGGAACTGCGGATCTGAACTCCGCACTCACTTCGCAGCTGTGCTATGTCTCAAACACACAGACACTTATTGCAGAGCTAGCTCAACACACTCATACCATTTATGCCAATAGTTTATACTGTATACTCTCATTCATTCCCACTCACTCCCTTTTATTCCTTCAATATGTCTTTCTCACTCTCACCCCACACACAACAAAACAAACATATGAAAAATAAGGTACCTCTACTCTCCAATCACTTGTTAATATTCACCCATGGGTATTATAAAATCTCCAGTGTTCCAGGTTTCTTGGATCAACTCCTCAATTCAGCAGTACTAATACCCGAATTTCTTGGATCAATTCCCCCTTTTACTCCTGGGACCCTTGCCCTTACTGGAGCCCTGTCCCATGTAGAGGAGTTTTTTTCTAGCAACGGACATGTGAGCAACCCAGCCTTCATAAGCTAACAGAATTTACTGCAAGAATGAGGCCTCAAGGTCGGCCACAGCTGCAAGGGAGGAAGATAGCAAAGAGAAGAACAACTCCCTGAATCCAAGAAGGAAGATAAGGGAAAAGACTGCTGTGTGCCTGCCGCGTTGACAGCCAGAAGTCACCAATCATGTATAATTAAGAGTGCATAGCTTTCTACGAAGTGACCAATTATGTAGAGGTTAGTAGTGAATGCTAGGAATAGTGAGATATATAAGCAACTATGTAACCCATAATAAACGGTATTCGCTTGATCACATTGGTCTGTGTGTGACTGTCCGTTATGGTCTCCCACAGTCCCATTTTCCAGAGGTCCCTTCTACCTTAGGTTACCACCTCCACGATCCCATGGGTCCATTCAACAACTGCTTAGTACCTTTACCTGCTGTTTCCCTCACGGCATAATGGAACCGAGGCTAGAAGGACTCCGCACTCACTTCGTAACAAAGTTACGTCTCAGTTACTCTCTGACCTCACTTCCCACCCAAACAAGCGATACTTACAGACCAAAGTCTTCGCCTGGGTCTTCGTGCACGAGAACTACGGATGACTGCAGTTTAACCGGGAGAGAGCTCAATTCCTTGCTAAATCCTCACCTTAATTGTTCCAGTAATCCTCCAGCAGGCAGTTGTCACTACACAGGGCCACCAAAAAAAGGCGGGGGCATACCCCCTGCATATTGATTCTACCCAGTGAAGGAAACAGGATCATGTCGGGGTCAACAAATTGATATAAATGAGACCAAGATAGTATTTAAATCAAAAAGGTGAAAATTTATTAGTGTTGGGGAATGAGCAAGCAGCACTGGGTGCATGGGGACTCTGCGCTCCACCAACACAGACACCGAGATATCAAGAAAACAGACATTTATTACACTAAAGCTAAAGCAAGACAAGCTACATCTTGCTTGCTGGCTTGCTTGCTTGCAACTGCCAAGCAAGACAATCAACAGCTTGCTTACTTGCTTCCTTGCAACTACAACGGAAGAAAAGCTACAGCTTGCTTCCGTGCTTGCTTGCTTGCAACTGCCACGCAAAACAAGCTACGTCTTGCTTGCTTGCACCTGACACTCAAAACAAGCTAAAGCTTGCTTGCTTCCTTGGAACTGCTACACAAGACAAGCTAGAGTGTGCTTGCTTGCTAGCAACTGCCACGCAAAAAAAGCTAAAGCTTGCTTACTTGGAACTGCTCCACAAGGCAAGCTAGAGCTTGCTTGCTTGCAACTGCCATGAAAGACAAGCAAAAGCTTGCTTGCTTGAACATCCACACAAGACAAGTTACACCTTTCTTGCTTGCTTGCAACTGCCACGCAAGACAATCTATAGCTTGCTTGCTTGCAAAGTCCACATAAGACAAGCTACAGCTTGCTTGCTTGCTTGCTTGCAACTCCAACGGAAGACAAGCTACAGCTTGCTTGCTTGCTTGGAACTGCCACGCTAGACAAGCTACAGCTTGCTTGCTTGCTTACAATTGCCACGCAAGACAAGCTACAGCTTGCTTGCTTGCTTGCTTACAATGGCCACACAAGACAAGCTACTCCTTGCTTCCTTCCAAGGTCCAGCCAAGACAAGCTACAGCTTGCTTCTTGCTAGCAACTGCCATGCAAGACAATCGATAGCTTGCTTCCTTGTCGGCAATGGCCACGCAAGACAAGCTACAGCCTGCTAGCTTGCTTGCAGCGGCCATGCAAGACAAGCTGCTGCTTACTTGCTTGCTTGCAATGGCCTCCCAAGACAAGATACTTCTTGCTTGCTTAATGCATCTGGCACCCAAGACAAGATACAGCTTGCTTGCTTTTTTCAATGGCCACGCAAGACAAGTTTCTGCTTGATTGCTTGCAACTGCCATTCAAGACAAGCTACAGCTTGCTTGCTTGCAAAGGCCATATAAGACAAGGTACAGCTTGCATGCTTGCTTGCAACAGCCAAGCAAGGCAAGCTGCAGCACGCTTGCTTGCAACTGCCACAAAAGACAAGGTACAGCTTGCTTGCTTGCAACTGCCATGCATGTCAACCTACAGCTTCCATGCTTGCTTTCAATGGCCAAGCAAGTCAAGCAACAGCTTGCTTGCTTGCAACTGCCACACAAGAGAAGCTACAGCTTTCTTGCTTGCTTGGAACGGCCACGCAAGACAAGCTACTGCTTGCTTCTTTCGTTGCAAATACCACCCAAGACAAGGTACTGATTCCTTGCTTGCTTGCAACTGTCACGCAAGACAAGCAATAGCTTACTTGCTTGCTTGCTTTCAAAGTCCACCCAAGACAAGCTACAGCTTGCTTGCTTGCTTCCAACGGCCACGCAAGACAATCTACAGGTTGCTTGCTTGCTTCCTTGCAACATCCACACAAGACAAGCTACATCTTGCTTACTTGCTTGCAACAGCCACCCAAGACAAGCTACAGCCTCCTTGCTTGCTTGCCACTGCCACGCAAGACAAGCTACAGCTTGCTTGCTAGCAACTGCAGCGGAAGACAAGCTATAGCTTGCTTGCTTCCTTGCTAGCAACTGCCTCACAAGACAATCTACAGCTTGCTTGCTTGCAACTGCAATGCAATACAAGCTAAAGTTTTCTTGCTTGCTTGAAACAGACACTAAAGACAAGCTACTGCTTTCTTGCTTGCTTGCATCTGGCACCCAAGACAAGCTACAGCTTGCTTGCTTGCTTAGCACTGCCACACAAGACAAGCTACTGACTGCTTGCTTCCTTGCAACGTCTATGCAAGACAAGCTGCAGGATGATTGCTTGCTTCTAATGGCCACACAGGACAAGCTACATCTTGCTTGCTTCCTTGCTTCCACCTGCCACGCAAGAGAAACTACAGCTTGCTTGCTTGCAACTGTCATGCAAGACAAGCTACAGCTTCCTTGCTTGCAACTGCAATGGAATACAAGCTACAGATTGCTTGCTTGCTGACAGCTGCTACGCAAGACAAGCTACATCTTGCTTGCTTGCAACTGCCACGGAATGCAAGCTACAGCTTGATTGCTTACTTGCTTGAAACGGCCATGCAAGAAAAACTACTGCTTACTTGCTTGCAACTGCCACGCAATACAAGCTACAGCTTGCTTGCGTGCTTGCAACAGCCACTCAAGACAAGCTACTGCTTTCTAGATTGCTTCCATCTAGCACCCAATACAAGCTACGGCTTACTTGCTAGCCACTGCCACAGAAGACAAGCTATAGCTTGCTTGCTTGCTTGCTGTTATAAGCTGGTTTCACGAATTGAGGGGAGTCAGAGTCAATTAGAAAATTTAAGTGTTTATTTAGCAAGCAACAGCAAGCAAAACAGCACTGGGCAGCCAGCAAGTCTTGCTCCACCAACGGCGCGCAAAAGATGTCAAGTAAACAGGCATTTATTACACTAAATCATGCATATCCAACAGCATTAACTACATATTCATTATGTGGGGTTGGATTATTATAATAAAGTCCAGGAACTCATTATCATAGGTCTCCTCCCTTTGGCACTTGTGCACTGCTGTCTGATGGTCATGGGCCGGGGTCTTCAGGAGGAAGGCTGCCAGTCTTCCTCGCAGCGTACTTTTCACCTTTTGTCTCAAAATGCAGAGTTGCGATGAGTCAGAAATCACAGGGCTGGTGTGACCTGGCTTGTCTGTGGGAGGCTCTCCTGTATTCCTCCCTGTCTGGGAGTTAGTTTCCCTTCTCTACAAAGACCAAGACTACACAAGACAGGCTACAGGATTTATGAGAACCTTGTTAACTCTCAAGGCTATGTAAGACAGGCTACAACTTACAACTATGTAAGACAAAACACAGTTTACGGCTATGTAAAACAAGCTGAAATTACAAGGCTACTAAACTAAGATTTATGATGACATTTACAACTCGAGCCTCGGCCAGGCCTGTATCCAGGGATGATGTCCTGGAGGGCTGAGTCCCCAGTAGAGCAGAATACATTTGGTATCTTTCCATACCTGATTTGGTGCTTTTATTAGAGCAAAACAGCTTAATCAATTGGTTTACCTGTTCCCTTTTAACAGCAACCCCCTGTTGCCACATCTTATTGACAAACTTCCCGTTCTTCTGATAAAGTTTAATGAACAAACAATTCACAGTTTATCACACAAGCGTGGGAGGCTTTTGATTGGAAAGTTTTGGAATGGGCGAGATCTGCTGTTTGTCAGTATGGTTTATGCTCTCAGTTGGCACAACAAATTATTAGGTATATCTTTACTGCTGATATGTTATTACCCCTGGACACTGAATATAGCTGAAATGTTGTTGACGCCATCTCAGTTGTTTCTATTTCAGAGGTCCTGGCAGAAATTGTGACGTAGAGCAAGTGAGACCTCAACAACAAAATGACCCTCTATATGGGGTTCATACGCAAATGTTAATGGGGACGGGTCAGTATAATAGCACCCAGACGCAGACTCAATATCCAGTAGAAGTGTTACAGCTATCTCAGCAGCTGTCCTTACAGGCTATACTTTCTATCCATGAGCCAGGGAAGCCATACGGATTCACACATATCAAGCAGGGTCCAAATGAGCCTTTTGCATCATTTTTAGATAAGCTGTATGCAGCCATTGATGGCTACCCTGATATGGATCCCGATATGAAAACCAGAATGTTTAAGATGTTGGCCTTTGATAATAAACTGCAGTTCTCTGTGTGTAATAGGATAGTTTACCTTTTTTCCTCTATTTACTATCACCTCTGCTATTCTCTACTTTGTTTACAAATCTGTAAAAAGCAGAGGAAATATTATCCCTAAACTTCAGTTATGTCTCATTCCTCTTCCCCAGTAGGTCCCGTTTTTTAAAGAGTAGTAACACCAAGGGCAGCTTCAAGTGTCCTCCTTGCTGTAGGCTGTAGTGTAAGACTAGTGTCATGTAATACAAGACAGCTTCCACTTCATATTAGTAACACCATGTAAAAACTTACCTGTGATAAAAGTATGCAGTAGCTATTTTGATCAAGCAAGGGCTTATTCCTATAATTAGTGTGATTTTTCTTATAGCTGTTTTGGCATGTGCTTTGCAGTGTATTTCGTGAATGATACATAAGGCTGTCTTGTCTGTCTGGATTGCTCAAAAGAAAAACGAGGGATTTGTAGAGGAGTTTTTGTCTAGCAACGTACATGTGAGCAATCCAGCCTTCATAAGCTAACAGAATTTACTGCAAGAATGAGGCCTCAAGGTTGGCCACAGCTGTGAGAGAGGAAGATAGCAAAGAGAAGAACAACTCCCTGAATCCAAGAAGGAAGATAAGGGAAAAGACTGCTGTGTGCCTGCCGCGTTGACAGCCAGAAGTCACCAATCATGTATAATTAAGAGTGCATGGCTTTTTACAAAGTGACCAATCATGTAGAGGTTAGTAGTGAATGTTAGGAATAGTGAGATATATAAGCAACTATGTAACCCATAATAAACGGCATTCACTTGATCACATTGGTCTGTGTGTGACTGTCCGTTATGGTCTCCCGCAGTTTTCACAGTGTTCTATTAGAGAAATTGACTGCTCTTGGCTTGGACGGGCATACATTTCTTGTGTGAAAATCTGTCTAGATGGACAAGTCCAAGGAATTGTGGTCAATGGAGTTAAATCCAGTTAGCTGCCAGTCACGAGTGGTGTCCCCCAGGGCTCAGTACTGGGGCCACTCCTGTGTAATATTTTCATCAATGATTTGGATGAAGGGATAGCATGCACCCTTGGTAAATTTTCATATGACATCAAGCTAGGTGGAAGTGTGGATCTGCTTGAGGGTAGGGAAGCTCTGCAAAGGGATCTATATAGGCTGGATCGCTGGGCCAAGGCGAATTTTATGAGTTTCAATAAGGTCCTGCCCTTGGGCCACAACAACCCCCAGCAGTGCTACAGGCTTGGGGAGGAGTGGATGGAGAACTGCCAGGCAGAGAAGGACCTGGGGGTGTTGATTGACAGGCACCTGAACATGAGCCAGCAGTGTGCCCAGGTGGCCAAGAAGGCCAATGGCATCCTGGAATAGTGTAGTCAGCAGGAGCAAGGAGGTGATCATTCCTCTGTACTCAGCTTTGGTGAGGCTGCACCTCGAATACTGTGTTCAGTTTTGGGCCCCTCTCTGCAAGAAGGACATTGAGGTGCTGGAGAGGGTACAGAGGCATGCTACAAAGCTAGTAAAGGATTTGTATCATGTGTCTTATAAGGAAAGGCTGAAGGATCTGGGGCTGTTTAGCCTTGAGAAAAGAAGGCTGAGGGGAGACCTTATTGCCCTCTACAACTACCTGAAGGGAAGTTGTAGTGAGGTGGGAGTTGGTCTGTTCTCCCTGGTGGCAAGTGACAGAACAAGAGGAGATGGCCTGAAGTTGAACCGGGGAGGTTCAGGCTGGATATTAGGCAGCATTTCTTTACAGAAAGGGTTGTCAGGCATTGGAATGGCTTTCCCAGGGACGTGCTGGTGTCACCATCCTTGGAAGTGTTTAAGAGGCAGTTAGATGTTGTGTTTAGGGACATGGTGTAGTGGTTTTTGATAGGACTAGGAATAAGTTTGGACTTGATGATCTTGAAGGTCTCTTCCAGCTGAAGCTGTTCTATGATTCCATGATTCTATGGAAGGTAAGGAAGACCAACAGCTGTGTTGCCTTGATTGAGAACGGGAAATTGAGAGGGCAATTGGAAAAGAGGCAGCAATTTGCAGTCTGGAGATGACTCCTTTTCAGCATGAAGGCAAGGAACCCATACAAGGAAGACTTATCAGTTCCAGCTTCCCAGGAAAGGGGCCTACCGCATATTAATGTATCTAGTTGCTGCGAGAATTAGCAGTGCTGGAAGAAACCACAAGAAGACCCAAACCAAGCCCATCAAAGTTGGAAAAGTGGTCCAAGAGGGAAAAGAGAGGGACTGAGATCCTCGTGATACCTGAGCTCTATGCCAAATATGACATATACGGGCTGGAATAACTTGTTGGTCAGTTTAGAGTCACCTGTCCTGTACGCTCCTCCCTGCAGGTGTGGCCTTTTACTTTCTGCACCCCCCCAATGTGATACACAAGATCTAATAGTTGTGGATGCTGAAAATCTGCTACCAAAGGGATTTTCCTAGGTTCTCACAATATTCGGTGAGAATCCTGCCTTTCTCACATGTGTTATGATAAACAGTAGGACAGTTTTGTAGACTAGACTAACACGTGGTGTTTTGATAAGTTCTGTTTATGGTACATTGGAAAAATATTTTGAAATAGGTGTTGTAGGACTTTAGCCAATCACCCTAGGAGATGGGTGATGACTGACCAGTCGCCCTATGGGGCTAGGGTATATAAAATGGGGTTGTAAATTAATAAAGTTGCTTCTTTTGCCTGCTCTTGCTGAATTTATATGTTGCTGCATCTCTCCGCTCCCGGCAGAAACAGCGACATTTGGTGACCCGCGACGTGTACTACCCGCAACAGAGCCAGCCGAGCAGCTCTCGGGAGGTACGCAACCGCCCCCCCCCCCCCCCCCCCCCCCCCCCCGTGGTTTGTGGCCGGGACCAGTCCAGGCACCGGGGTATTAGACAAACCCTGCTGAGATGAGGAATTGCAACTCAAAAGAAAGCGTGGTGCTGTTGGCCTGGAAGAATTTCCTGGCCACCAAACAGAGCGCTGTTTCGGAGGACGCCCTCCGCGCTCTTTTGCAATGGGCAGCTGAGCACCAGTTTCTCGCGAACTCTGACACTGTCTTTCATTTAGAGCTGTGGTGGCTGCTGGGCACCAGGCTCCATTGTGAGCTCCCCGATGGGGACGACACACTGCTAGACTTGTTTCATGTTATAAGTTGGTTTCACGAATTGAGGGGAGTCAGAGTCAATTAGAAAATTTAAGTGTTTATTTAGCAAGCGACAGCAAGCAAAACAGCACTGGGCAGTCGGGGAGTCTGCGCTCCACCAACGGCGCGCAAAAGATGTCAAGCAAGCAGGCATTTATTACACTAAATCATTCATATCCAATAGCATTAACTACATATTCATTATATGAGGTTTGATTATTATAATAAAGTCTAGGAACTCATTATCATAGGTCTCCTCCCTTTGGCACTTGCACACTGGCGTCTGGTGGTCATGGGCCGGGGTCTTCAGGAGGAAGGCCCCCAGTCTTCCTCGCAGTGTACTTTTCACCTTTTGTCTCAAAATGATGAGTCAGGAATCACAGGGTTGGTGTGATCTGGCTTATCTGCGGGGAGGCTCTCCTGTATTTCTTCCTGTCTGGGAGTTAGTTCCCTTATCTACAAAGACCAAAACTACACAAGACAGGCTACAGGATTTATGAGAACCTTGATAACTTTCAAGGCTATGTGACAAAACACAACTATGTAAGACAAGACACAGTTTACGGCTATGTAAAACAAGCTGCAATTACAAGGCTACTAAACTAAAATTTATGACATTTACAACTCAGGCCTCCACCAGGCCTGTATCCGGGGGGAGCAAGGATGATG
>JANVCC010008512.1:5028-16581 GCA_025345505.1 Todiramphus chloris collaris | reverse complement strand
GGGGTAATTTTTGAACAGTGGATCTTTCTGCTCCTGAGTCCACTAGGAACTCTATTTCTTGTCGCTGGGGACCCACTTTTAGTTTTATCAAGGGCTCGGTTTTCTCACGGGTCCCCAGCAGATAGAGCCCCTGACACCCCTAGTCTTCTTTAAACATTCCCTCGTCCATCATCCTCTTTCTACAATCCCTTTTAATGTGTCCCTTCTTTCCACAATAAAAGCACGACGTCACTTCCTTTTCTCTCTCCTGGCTTCTATTTCCCCTCCCAGAGGATCCCAATAGTCTAGTATCCATGTTCTGTCTAGGGGAAGGGCCCCTCTGTCCTTCCCTCATTGCCGCTATTAAAATCCTAGCCTGCTTTTTCTGAGTTTCTTCCTCCCTCCGAACATAAACCTTCTGAGCCTCCCGGAGTAACTCATCTAACCCTCTTTGTTGCCAGCCCTCCATCCTCTCCAATTTCCTCCGGATATCGATCCAGGACTTGGCCACAAACTGGGTTTTCAATAATGCCTGTCCCAAATCAGTGGTTGCATCTAACCCAGAGTACAATTGTAGCCTTTTCCTTAGTCTCTCTAACCATTCTGTAGGGGTTTCATCTTTCTTTTGTTGCTCGTTAAATGCTTTATTAATGTTCTGTCCTCGAGGAACAGCTTCTTTAACTCCTTGCATAATTATTGTCTGTAAATCAGACATATGGCCTCTATCGACTTCGTTCTGGTTATTCCAATTAGGTTTCTGGGTTGGCCATTTTATATCTGCTGCCGGACCCCCTTGATGTTGATGATCCCATATCCTCATTCCAGCTCGTCTGATCATATATCTCTCTTCAGAGGCAAATAAAATATTCAAAATCGCTTGCAGCTCATCCCAGGTATAGATATTAGGACCTAGGAACTGATCTAACTTTTCTGAGACCCCTAGGGGGTCTTCCAACAAACTCCCCATTTCTTTCTTAAATTCTCTCACATCCCCTGAGTTAAGCGGGACCGATACATATCCCATGCTAGCTTGAGGTCCCCCCATCGCGATCTCCCTGAGGGGGTATACACTTGCCCTTTCTTTCCTTCGTCTTGTTTGGCTACGGGTTATTGCTCTACTTTCTTCAGGGGAGCTCGGAGCTGACTCACTCCCATACCCTGGCACCACTGGTCGGGGGGGGGGGGTGCTGAAGGCTGTGGAGGTGGAGGTGGTGGAATGTAAGGGGGAGGCGAGGTAAGAACCCCCTCTTCGTCCCTCGGTTTCTTTCTCCTCGCCCGCAATTTAACCAACTCCCAGAAACACCTGACGTTTCTTGGACGGACAGTTACAGTACAGTCTGGGAGTGTCCAAGGATGGCTCTGCAGCAACCACTTCTTCCGCAGCCCAGTTACCGCAGCCTTCCACCTTGAGGCAAGCGTGCCCTCTGTGTCACTGCCTGAATCGTCAGACAGGGGTTTCCCGGAGGACCCCAGCAGGAACGATGGAGGCGGGCAGGGCACGGGTGCCGGGCTAGAGGGCGGTACGGCAGCGGGGGCCGCAGTCGGTTGCACAGGGGGCAGCAAGGCAGCCGGCTGTGGCGGCGCAGTCTGGGGCGCTGCCGGCGGTGCAGGCGGATCTTGTGACGGAGCCGCCTCCGCCGCTGGAGTCAGGGTCGTCAGCTCGGCCGGCGGTGCCGGAGCTGCCGCCTCCGCCTCCACCGGGGCTGCCGTTTCTTCCACCACTGCCGGTTCCGCCGCGGGAGCCGTTGCTACTTCCGCGTTCGGAATTACCGGAGCCGGCACTTCCGGTCCAGATTGGCCCAGCACGGCTCTCTCAGCGGCCGCCGCCACGAATGCTTCCTGCAATTCAGCTATCTCCTGAGATATCCTCAGCAGATGTTCTTCCAACATTGACAGCTGCCGCGTTAACAGGTTCATCATGGGCGGCTGCGCCTGCACATGAAAACACCCAGAGTGGGTCGCAGGCGCGGAGCTCCCGGGCGCCGCGGGCGCTCGTGAAAAACTCCAGGGTGCCTCGAACGCAGCGGGCGCGCGCGGAAAACCTGGGTGTTGCCATGGAGCTCCAGATCACCGTTAAGCCAGGTCGGACAACCGGAGAGGCCATGGGAACGACCAGCACTGTTATATTTGCCGAAGGGAGCGGCACAGAGGAGACCAGAGCCGCTGGGCTAAGGAGTGAGGGGCGCTCCGAGCCATCTCTCTGTTTAAGCATTTCCACAAGTTGCTCTGCAGGCGTCGGGTATTTATGGGGAACATAATCCCGGGGAAAGGTGTATTGCCGCTGAACGGGCTGTAGGACCGGCACCGGATCCTGTGGCGCCGGAGACGGCTCCTCGGTGCGGCTGCCGCCGGCTGCTACACTGAGTTCAGCAGCGTCCCCCTTAGCGGCGTCCTCCACTGAAGCCGGCACCCCTTCCCCGTCGCCAGTTTCAGACTTTAGTAGCACAGCAAATATATCTTTCCAAGTGCGAAGCAAGTCTATCAGCGTGTCGTCCCCGTCGGGGAGCTCACGATGGAGCCTTGTGCCCAGCAGCTGCCACAGTTTTAAATCAAAGGCGGTGTCAGAGCTCACGAGAAACTGGTGGCCAGCTGCCCATTGCAAAAGAGCGCAGAGGGTGTCCTCCGGAACAGCTCTCTCTTTTGTGGCCAGGAAATTCTTCCAGGCCAACAGCACCACGCTTTCTTTCAAGTCGCAAGTCCCCATCTCAGCAGGGTTTTTCTAATACCCCGGTGCCTGGATTGGTCCCGGCCGTGAACATCGGGGCTGGGGGGGGAAGGAGGGGGGGGTTGCGTACCTCCCGAAAGCTGCTCGGCTTCAGCCGTTGCGGGTCATACACGTTGCAGATCACCAAATGTCGCTGTTTCTGCCAGGAGCAGAGAGATGCAGCAACATATAAATTCAGCAAGAGCAGGCAAAAGAAGCAACTTTATTAATTTACAACCCCATTTTATATACCCCAGCCCCATAGGGCGACTGGTCAGTGATCACCCATCTCCTAGGGAGATGCACCTATTTCAAAATATTTTTCCAATGTACCATAAACAGAACTTATCAAAACACCATGTGTTAGTCTAGTTTACAAAACCGTCCTACTGTTTCTCATAACACGTGTGAGAAAGGCAGGATTATCACCAAATATTGTGAGAACCTAGGAAAATTCCTCTGCTAGCAGCTTTTCAGCATCCACAGCATGCTTGAAACAGCCACTCAAGACAAGATGCTGTTTCTTGCTTGCTTACATCTGGCACCCAAGACAAGCTACAGCTTGCGTCCTTTTTTGCCACTGCCACGCAAGACAAGCTACAGGATGCTTGCTTGCTTACAACTGCCAGACAAGAAAAACTACAGCTTACTTGCTTGCAACTGCAAGGCAAGGCAAGCTACAGTTTGCTTGCTTCCTTGCAACAGCAGCCCAAGACAAGCTACAGGATGCTTGCTTGCTTACAACTGCCAGAGAAGACAAACTACAGCTTACTTGCTTGCAACTGTCACGCAAGACAAGCTACAGCTTACTTGCTTGCTTGCAATGGTGTGGTGGGTCTACCCCAGCACGGCACCAGGTGCCCACCAAGCCCTTCTATCACTCCCCTCGACCCCCTTCAGCACGGCACGCAGGGAGAGAATAAGACGCAAAGCACAGGGGTGTGGGTTATGATAGATAAGATGTTATTTTCTACTTCCCGTCCACAGGCGGTTAGGCCAAGTCCAGGAAACAGGGCTCCAGGAACACGTAGCAGCCGCTTGGAGGACAAAGCAGAGTGCCCCCCAATCCTCCTCCTGCCCTCTCCCTTTATAGTTGAGCTGACGTCATATGGTATGGAATATCCCACTGGTCAGCTCAGGTTGGCTGTATCTTTTCCCCCATCCTGCCCCCCATCCTCTGGTGCCGTTTGAGCACTGGCAGTCATAACACGGGTGTGTTATCAACACCCTCCAGCTCCCAGTGCTGCAGCATGAGGGCCGGGTGGGGAAAAGCAACTCAGCCAGACCCACTATAAATGGCCAAGCAAGACAAGGTACAGCTTGACTGCTTCCTTGCTTGAAACGGCCATGCAAGAAAACTACTGCTTGTTTGCTTGCAACTGCAATGGAAGACGTTACTGCTTTCTAGATTGCTTGCATCTAGCACCCAAAAGAAGCTACGGCTTGCTTGCTGGCCACTGCCACGCAAGACAAGCTACAGCTTACTAGCCACTGCCAAGATAGAGCTTGCTTCCTTGCAACATCTACGCAAGACAAGCTACAGCATGCTTGCTTGCAACTGCAACGGAAGACAAGCTACAACTTGCTTGCAATGGCCACGCAAGACAATCTACAGCTTGGTTTTTTGCTTACTTGCATCTGCCAAACAAGACAAGCTACAGCTTGCTTGCTTGCTAGCAACTGCCACACAAGAGAAGTTACAGCTTGATTGCAACTACAACGGAATACAAGCGACAGCTTGCTTGCTTGTTCACAACAGCCACGCAAAAGAAGCTATAGCTTGCTTGCTTTCTTGCTTCCATCTGGCACCCAACACAAGCTACTGCTTGCTTGCTTACATGCATCTGCCACACAAGACAAGCTACAGCTTGCTTGCTTGCAACTACGATGCAGGACAAGCTACAGCTTGCTTTCTTGCAACTCCCATGCAAAATAAGCTACTGCTTGATTGCAACGGCCACGCAAAACAAGCAACAGCTTGCTAGCTTGCTTGCAACTACCAGGCAAAACAAGATATAGCTTTCTTGCTTGCTTTCAACTGCCATGCAAAACAAGGTACAGCTTGCTTGCTTGCAACTGCCATGCAAAACAAGGTACAGCTTGCTTGCTTGCCACTGCCACGCAAGACAAGCTACAGCTTGCTTGCTTACAACGGCCACGCAAGACAAGCTACAGCTTCCTTGCTTGCTTGCAACTGCCACAGAAGACAAGCTACTGCTTGCTTGCAACTGCCACACAATGTAACCTACACTTTGATTGCTTCCAACAGCCATGCAAGACAAGCTACAGCTTGTTTGCTTGCTTGCAACTGCCACCCAAGTCAAGCAACAGCTTGCTTGCAACTGCCATGCAAGACAAGCTACAGCTTGCTTCCTTAGTTGCTTGCAACTGCCACGCAATACAAGCTACAGCTTCCTTGCTTGCTTGCAACTGCTACGCAAGAGAAGCTACAGCTTGCTTGTTTGCTTGCCACTGCCATGGAAGAGGAGCTACAGCTTGCTTGCTTGCAAATAATGTGCAAGAGAAGTTACAGCTTGCTTCCTTGAAAATGCCATGAGAGACAAGCTACTGCTTGCTTGCAACGGTCACGCAAGACAGAGTCAAACAGTCACAGAATGCTAGGGGTTGAAAAGGACCATGGAGATCTTCGAGTTCAACCCCCCTGCCAGGGTAGGATCATATAAGCTACCCTACACCTAAGCTACCCTACAACCTAAGCTACTCTACAACTTAAAGAGTTGTAGGGTAAGACAAGCTACAGCTTCCTTGCTTTCTTGGAACTGCCACCCAAGACAAGCTACAGCTTGCTCGCATGCAGCTGCCACTCAAGAGAAGTTGAAGCTTGCTTACTTGAAAATGCAATGCAAGACAAGCTACAGCTTGCTTGCTTGCAAGGGCCACGCAAGACAAGCTGCAGATTGCTTGCTTTCTTTTTTGCAACTGCCATGAAGAACAAGCAGCAGCTTGCTTCCTTCCTTGCAACGAACATACAAGACAAGCTACAGCTTCCTTGCTTCCTTGCAACTGCCACGCAAGACAAGCAACAGCTTGCTTCCTTGCTTACAACGGACACACAAGACAAGCTACAGCTTCCTTGCTTGCTTGCGACTGCCACGCAAGACAAGCTACAGCTTGCTTGCATACAACTGCCAGTCAAGAGAAGTTGCAGCTTGCTTGCTTGAAAATACAACGCAAGACAAGATACAGCTTGCTTTCTTGCTTGCTTCCAACTCCCACGCAAGAAAAGCTACAGCTTGATTGCTTGCTTGAAACTGCCATATTCGACAAGGTACAGCTTGCTTGCTTGCTTGCATCAGGCACCCAAGACAAGCTACAGCTTGCTTGCTTGCAACTGCCACGCAAGACCAGCTACAGCTTCATTCCATGATCGCAACTGCCACGCAAGACCAGCTACAGCTTCATACCATGATTGCAACTGCCACGCAAGAAAAGCTACAGCTTATTTGCTTTCTTTTTTGCAACTGCAACGCAAGACAAGCAACAGCTTGCTTCCTTGCTTGCAATGGACACGGAAGAGAAGCTATAGCTTGCTTTCTTACAACTGCCATGCAAGACAATCTACAGCTTGCTTGCAACTACAACTAAAGACAATCTACAGCTTGCTTGCTTGCTTACATGCTTGCTTGCTTACATGCATCTGCCACACAAGACAAGCTACAGCTTGCTTCCTTGCAACTGCAATGCAAAACAAGCTACAGTTTGCTTACTTGCTTGAAACAGCCACTCAAGACAAGCTACTGTTTATCGCTTGCTTACATCTGGCACCCAAGACAAGCTACAGCTTGCTTTCTTGCTTGCCACTGCCACGCAAGACAAGATACAGCTTGCTTGCTTGCAACGTCTATGCAAGACAAGCTACAGGATGCTTGCTTGCTTGCAATGGACACACAAGACCAGCTACAACTTGCTTGCTTGCTTCCAATGGACACGAAAGACAAGCTACACCTTGCTTGCTTGCAACTGCAAAGCAAGGCAAGCTACAGCTTCCTTGCTTGCAACTGCCATGCAAGACAAGCTACAGTTTGATTCCTTCCTTGCAACAGACACGCAAGACAAGCTACATCTTGCTTCCTTTCTTGCTTGCAATAGCCACGCAAGAGAAACTACAACTTGTTGCTTACTTCCAACGGCCACGCAAGACAAGCTACACCTTGCTTGCTTGCAATTGGAAAGCAAGACAAGCTACAGCTTGCTTGCTTGCAACAGCCACACAAGACAATCTACTGCTTTCTTGCTTGCTTGCATCTAGCACCCAAGAGAAGCTACAGCTTGCTTGCCTGCTTGCCAGCGCCACGCAAGACAAACTATAGTTTGCTTCCTTGCAACGTCTATGCAAGACATGCTACAGCATGCTTGCTTGCTTGCAACGGCAACGCAAGACAAGCTACAGCTTGCTTTCTTGCTAGCAACTGCCACCCAATAAAAGCTACAGCTTGTTTGCTTGCTTGCAACGGCAACGCAAGACAAGCTACAGCTTGCTTGCTTGCAACTGCCATGCAAGAGAAGCTACTGCTTGCTTGATTGATTGCAATGGCCACGCAAGACAAGCTACAACTTGCTTGCTTGATTACAACTGCAATGCAAGACAAGCTACAGCTTTCTTGCTTACTTGAAACTACCAGGGAAGACAAGCTACTGCTTGCTTCCTTGCAACTGCCACGAAAGACAAGCTATAACTTCCTTGCTTGCAAGTCCACACAACTTGCACCTGCCATGCAAGACAAGCTACAGCTTGCTTGCTTACAACTGTCATGCAAGACAAGCTACAGCTAGCTTGCTTGCAACGGTAACACAAGACAAGCTACAGCTTGCTTGCTTACATCTGCCATGCAAGACAAGGTGCAGCATGCTTGCTTCCCACTGTCATGCAAGACAAGCTACAGCTTGCTTGCTTGCTTACAACTGTCACGCAAGACAAGCTACAGCTACAACATGCTTGCTTGTGTGTATCGGCCACGCAAGACAAGCTACTGCTTGCTTGCTTGCAACTGCCACCCAATACAAGCTACAGCTTGCTTGCTTACAACTGTCACGCAAGACAAGCTACAGCTTGCTTGCTTGCAACGGCAACACAAGACAAGCTACTGCTTGCTTACTTACATCTGCCATGCAAGACAAGGTGCAGCGTGCTTGCTTGCCACTGCCATGCAACACAAGCTACAGCTTACTTGCTTACAACTGTCACGCAAGACAAGCTACAGCTTGCTTCCTTGCAACGGCAACACAAGACAAGCTACAGCTTGCTTGCTTACAACTGTCACGCAAGACAAGCTACAGCTAGCTTGCTTGCAACGGCAACACAAGACAAGCTACTGATTGCTTGCTTGCATCCGGCAATGTCCTGGATTGAGTGAAAACAGAACTAATTCTGTTCAGTAATTTTACTTTTCAGCTCAGTTCTTCTAATTAACTGCACTTTCTGAAGTTAGCAGCCTGTTCTCACAGACAGTGTCTGCTTCTAGCAGTGATAACACCCCATGGTTAGAGTTCCTACCAAGGATTGGTGTGCAGACCAAGGCCACTGCTGGGTCTTGTGTACCACACTGGGGGGTGCAGAAAAGTGAAAGGCTGCACCTTCATGGAGGAGCAGACAGGACGGGTAACTCTAAACTGTCCAACGAGGTATTCCATCCCATATACGTCATATTCAGTTTAGAGCTGAGGGATCCGAAGGGTCTCTGGGCTCTTCTCCCCTCTTGGACTGCTTTGACAGCTTTTCTTTGGATTCTCTCAGGTCCTCTTTCGGTTCCTTCCTTAGAGCATCCAAGGGTGACTGTCTTGGTTTGAAAGACAGGTGTCTGCCAAGGAAGGCAGGAGCCCCCCCCTTTGGAATGGAGATGCAACCCCCTCCCCTCCGAATGCTTAGAATTTTGAAATTAAGGGGCTTTCAGGCAAAGATATCAGGAGTAGGAATAACAGTTCTTTACTAAATATATATATATATATATCAAGGCAAACAAACAACAATAACTACGGTAGTAACAGCAAACAGCACAGGGAACCCAATCCCAACCTCTCGGGGCTCCCGGGGAGCAGGGAGGGCGCGATGGTCTCCCCGCCGCTCCGGAGCCAGCTCAGTCCCCACGTGGCAACGGCCGACGGAGAGCCCGCGTCACGAACCCGCCTGGGCAGACGATCCCGGTGTCCAGCAGGGTCCTCGGGAGACAGCAAAGGTAGGAGGAAAAAGCAGGGGGTGAAGCAGGGACGAATTCTCTCCAAGCTGATCCCGGAGTCCAGAGGATCCTTGGTAGGCGGCCAGGAGAGCAGGAGACACAGCAGGGAGAGCAGGAGACGCGGCAGGGGTGAGTTCTCCGCACCACGAGGGCAGCTTCTCCTCCAAAGCAGGGAGCCAAACCCCAGAGAGCCCGAGAGCCCCAGGGGGCTCCACCCAACCCCCTTTTTCCGGCAGGCTGGACCCCTCCCCCTGTGGCCAGGTCCTTTTGTCCCTCTTAAGTACAGCCATTAACCTTCCTGATAAACAAGTATGGAAAAATTCTTTAAGACAAGAAGGAAAACAGGATAACTCCCCAAAACCCCAACAGGTGACTCTGTCCGTTCTGCGTTCGATCCAGTCTGTGTGTTCCTGAACCCAGTACCAGAATCCAGCTCCCGAACACAGGTCCTGTCTGCTGCGGGGCCCAGTCTGGGACTCCCCCGGTGCCTGCACAACATCAGTGGTGACGGTGATGGGGGGTTGGGTTCCATACTGTTTTTGTATATATTTGTATATATTCCATTTTTATAATTATTAATTTCATTTTCATTAAAGCTGTTCTAGTTTCCTTTTCTAATCGCTAAGTCTCCCTCCCTTACTCCTGTGGATGCTGAAAAGCTGCTAGCAGAGGGATTTTCCTAGGTTCTCACAATATTTGGTGAGAATCCTGCCTTTCTCACACGTGTTATGAGAAACCGTAGGACGGTTTTGTAAACTAGACTAACACGTGGTGTTTTGATAAGTTCTGTTTATGGTACATTGGAAAAATATTTTGAAATAGGTGTTGTAGGACTTTAGGCAATCACCCTAGGAGATGGGTGATGACTGACCAATCGCCCTATGGGGCTAGGGTATATAAAATGGGGTTGTAAATTAATAAAGTTGCTTCTTTTGCCTGCTCTTGCTGAATTTATATGTTGCTGCATCTCTCCGCTCCCAGCATAAACAGCGACATACTCCCTTTCTCTTTGCCCTCTGGGGAGGGAGGTGGGTTAACAGAGAGCGTCTGTTATAGCTCTAAAGGGGCTGCCCTGACCCTAAACCATGACAAGCTACAGTGTCCTTGCTTGCCACTGCTAAGCAAGAAAATATACAGCTCGCTTGCTTCCTTGCAACTGCAATGCAAGACAAGCTACAGCTTGTTTGCTTGCAATGTCTATGCAAGACAAGCAACAGGATGCTTGCTTCCTTGTAACGGCCACGCAACAAAAGCTACAGCTTGTTTGCTTACAAAAGCCATGCAAGACAAGCTACAACTTGCTTGCTTGCAACTGCCATGCAAGACAAGTTACAGGTTGCTTGCTTGTAACTGCCATGCAAGACAAGCTACAGCTTCCATCCTTGAGTGCAACTGACACGCAGTAGAAGCTACAGCTTTCTTGCTTGCAACTGCCATGTTGGAAAATGTACAGCTTGCTGGCTTCCTTGCAACTGCCACGCAAGACAAGCTACAGCTTCCTTGACTGCAAGTTCCACCCAAGACAAGCTACAACTTGCTTGATTGCTTTCGTGCAACTGCCACGCAAGACAAGCTATAGCTTGCTTGATTGCAACTGCCATGCAAAACAAGCTACAGCTTGCTTTCTTGCATCTGGAACCCAAGACAATCTACAGCTTGCTTGCTTGCAACTGCCATGCAAGAGAAGCTATAGCTTCCTTCCTTGCATGATTGCCACTGCCATGCAACACAGGCTACAGCTTGCTTGCTTACTTGCTTATTTGCAACTGAATCGGAAGACAAGCTACACCTTGCTTGCTTGCTCCCCAGTGCCACTCCAGGGAAGCTGCAGCTGGCTTGCCACTACCATGCCAGATATGTTGCACCTCGCTTGCTTGCTTTCCACTCCATGCTGGACATGATGCAGCTCGATTGCTTGCTTGCTACTGCCACGCCAGAGAAGCTGCAGCTCACTCGCTTGCTTTCCACTGCCATGCGGACAAGTGCATCTCGCTTGATTGCTTGCCACCGCCACACCGGACAAGCTGCCACTCACTTGCTCACCACTGCCACGCCAGACAGCTACAGCTCGCTTGCACTGACACGCTGGACAACCTGCACCTCGCTTTTTGGTTGCCACACCAATGCTGGACAAGATTCAGATTGCTCTCTTGCTTGCTTAGCACTGCCACGCCAGAGAAGCTGCACCTATCTTACGTGCTTGCTACTGCCACGCCAGACAAGTTGCAGCTCACTTGCTTTCTTGCCACTGCCATGCCTGACAAGATGCAGCTCCCTCGCCTCCTTGCCACTGCCACATCGGACAAGCTGCCACTCCCTCGCTTGCTTGCCACTGCCACGCCAGACAAGATGCAGCTCGCTTGATTGCTTGCCACTGCCACACCCAACAGGCTGCAGCTCACTAGCTTGCTACGGCCACACCAGACAAGCTGCCACTTGCTCGCTTGCTTCCATTGCCACGCCGGAGAAGCTGCAGCTCTCTTGCTTGCTTGCCACTGCCACATCGAACAAGCTGACATTCACTCACCTCCTTGCCACTGCCACGCCAGATAGCTGCAGCTCGCTTTTTGCTTGCCATTGCCACGCCGGACAAGCTGCAGTTCACTTGCTCTGACACGATGGACAACCAGCAACTCTCTTTTTGTTTGCCACACCCATGCTGGACATGATGCATAT
>JANVCC010008511.1:76899-91840 GCA_025345505.1 Todiramphus chloris collaris | reverse complement strand
TTTCTCATTTGGTAGGGGCCACTGCGATTCCCAGATTGGTCTGTTAGCCACCACAAAGGAAGCGTAGGAAACTGTGCGCCCTTACGCACAGTGACCCCTATCAGAAATGTGTCCCAATTCGCACCCCCCAAGCTGCCAGCACGTCCCGCCCCCAGAGGTTGACTGGAGCCCTAGTAACATAAGGCCGAATTGTAGCTGTGTGTCCCTCTGGGTCTTTTACCATTACAGGTCGTTCGCTTAAATAGCTCTGTGCGGTTCCTCCTAACCCTGAAATGGCCGATCCCATGGGGGCTAAAGGCCATGAAGGTGGCCACGCAGAGAAAGAGATAATTGTTACATCAGCACCCGTATCGATCAAACCTCGAAGCTGAGTCTGGGGTGGACAAGCGTTTGGCAGGACTAGGGTACATGTCATCTGTGGCCTTTGGCTAGAGATGTCTGCAGTCCAGAAGATCTGAGGAAGTCCTGTAGGTCCACTGCTGCTATCGTCCAGAACTCGTTGTTCTGTCCTGGGGACACATGACTTAAAAGGCATTAATTGAGCAATGCAAGTCTTTTCAGGTATAGTAACAGGGGGATTGGGCGTGGAAACCATAGCATGAATCTGGCCTGTAAAGTCATCATCAATAGCTTCTGGGTGCACAAAGATCCCTCGGTGGGTAACATTAGGTTTTCCCACGAGCATTGCACTGAGTCCCTGACCTAGGGGTCCATATGCATCCAAAGGGACCTTATAAATACGACTGGATTCTAGGATGACTGTTGTTGTGGTATAGACGTCGGCCCCGGCTGATTCTAGGCTGCCATCTCTAAGGTGGCTGGGTAGGCCTGTGTCTGTGACATTCCCTGGGGGATCACCTGCATCGGAGAGCAATTCCCCCTTTTTGCACCCCAGTGTGAGTTTCCCGGCAGAGGCCGACCGTCGGCATGGAACAGAGATCTGCAATATTCTGTACGATGACCTGGCCTACCACACCTCCTGCACTGGGGGGTCCCTGCGTTTTCCTTTTGCCTTGGTTTAGCCCTTTTCCGTTTCCTCCCAGCTTTGGACTGGTTCGGATCACAATCAGAAGATGCGTGAACAGACGGCAGAAACGCAGCCAAAGCAGACCTTTTATGGCTTGCAGACCCCACCTTAACACAGGCTTCAACCATATCTGTGAGTGTAGGCTCCCCTGGTAGAGCATCGATGATTTTTCTACACTCATCGTTGGCATTGTCTCTTGCTAATTGTACGCACATCATCTCCCTGATTGAATTATCTTCAACCTGCTTCTCAAGGGCAGCAGCAACCTTTCCTACAAAGAGTAAAAATGGCTCTGTCTGCCCCTGGTGTATTTTCATATACCATGTTTGAGGAGTAGCCATGTTCATGGTCTTAAATAGAGCTCCCATGCCAACCTTTTGAGCCTGCTCTATGATTTCAGGGGGCCAGGTGGCCTGGAAATCAGGATTAGAGTAGTAATCAAGTCCCATAAGGGTATCTACTTCAACATCATGTCTAATGTCAGTGGAAGGCAACTGCTTATTTTGTAGTTCAACCTTCTCAGACATCTTTCTCCAGGTAGTCTCAAAAAATTCAAGTTGTACAGGTTGAACTATAATCTGAGCTAAGTGCTTAATATCAAATGGAACAAGCAGATCAGCATTCAGCACTCTAAGAAGTTGCATGAGTTCAGGAGAACTAAGCCCATACTGTGCCACATTGAATTGTAAATGTTGTACAACCTTCCAAGCAATAACATCATGTCTATCATGTTGACCTGAATTTGGGACAGCCTTAAACACAGGATAGGCTTGGACATCCCCTTGTGGGGTGTTACTATTGCCTTGAGTTAGTGGCACACCCTTTTGAGGCGTTACAGCAGTCTCCTGATCCCGCATAAATTCCCCTGACCTCTCTGGCAGTCCCAGTTTGTCTAAGAGATCCCAGTTGCCCTCCTCTAGAGCCCGCAATTTAACCGACTCCCAGAAACGCCTGACGTTTCTTGGACGGACAGTTACAGTACAGTCTGGGAGTGTCCAAGGATGGCCCTGCAGCAACCGCTTCTTCCGCTGTCCGGCTACCGCAGCCTTCCACCTAGAGGCAAGTGTGCCCTCTGTGTCACTGCCTGAATCGTCAGGCAGGGGTTTCCCGCAGGACCCCAGCACGAACAATGGAGGCGGGCAGGGCACGGGTGCCGGGCTGGAGGGCGGTGCGGGCCGCAGTCGGTTGCGCAGGGGGCAGCAAGGCAGTCAGCTGTGGCGGCGCAGTCTGGGGCGCTGCCGGCGGATCTTCTGACGGAGCCGCCTCTGCCGCTGGAGTCAGGGCCGTCAGCTCGGCCGGCGGCGCCGGAGCTGCCGTCTCCGCCTCCACCGGGGCTGCCGTTTGTTCCGCCGCTGCCGGTTACGCCGCGGGAGCCGTCGGCACTTCCACGTTCGGAATTCCCGGAGCCGGCACTTCCGGCCCGGCTCTCTCAGCGGCCGCCCGCACGAATGCTTCCTCCAATTCTGCTAGCTGCTGAGATATCCTCGGCAGATATTCTTCCGACATTGCCAGCTGCCGCGTTAAAAGGTCCATCATGGGCGGCTGCGCCTGCGCATGAAAACACCCAGAGAGGGGCGCAGGCGCGGAGCTGCCGGGCGCCGCGGGCGCTCGTGAAAAACTCCAGGGTGGCGTGAACGCAGCGTACGCACGCGTAGAAAATCTGGGTGCTGCCGTGGAGCTCCAGGTCACCGTTAAACTGGGTCGGACAACCGTAGAGGCCGTGGGTACGACCAGCGCTGTTATATTTGCCGAAGGAAGCGGCGCGGAAGAGATCGGAGCCGCTGGGCTAAGGAGTGAGGGGCGCTCCGAGCCA
Source organism: Todiramphus chloris collaris (assembly GCA_025345505.1). NCBI lineage: Eukaryota > Metazoa > Chordata > Aves > Coraciiformes > Alcedinidae > Todiramphus > Todiramphus chloris. Next base: position 89,000 of record JANVCC010008511.1, on the reverse strand, counting down.
TCTCTCTGTTTAAGCATTTCCGCGAGCTGCTCTGCAGGCGTCGGGTATTTAGGGGGAACATAATCCCGGGGCAAGGTGTATTGCCCCTGAACGGGCTGTAGGACCGGCACCGGATCCTATGGGGCCGGAGACGGCTCCTCGGTGCGGCTGCCGCCGGGTGCTACACTGAGTTCAGCAGCGTCCCCCTTAGCAGCGTCCTCCTCTGAAGCCGGCACCCCTTCCCCGTCGCCAGTTTCAGACTTTAGAAGCACAGCAAATACATCTCTCCAAGTGCGAATCAAGTCTATCAGCGTGTTGTCCCCGTGGGGGAGCTTACGATGGAGCCTGGTGCCCAGCAGCCGCCACAGCTCTAAATCAAAGGCGGTGTCAGAGCTCAGGAGAAACTGGTGCTCAGCTGCCCATTGCAAAAGAGCGCGGAGGGCGTCCTCCGGAACAGCGCTCTTTTTGGTGGCCAGGAAATTCTTCCAGGCCAACAGCATCACGCTTTCTTTCAAGCCGCAGGTCCCCATCTCGGCAGGGTTTTTCTAATACCCCGGTGCCTGGACTGGTCCCGGCTGCGAACCTCGGGGCTGGGGGGGAGAAGGGGGGGGGGGGGGTGATTGCGTACCTCCCGAGAGCTGCTTGGCTTCGGCCGGTGTGGGTCATATATGTCGCGGGTCACCAAATGTTGCTGTTTATGCCGGGAGCGGAGAGATGCAGCAACATATAAATTCAGCAAGAGCAGGCAAAAGAAGCAACTTGATTAATTTACAACCCCATTTTATATACCTTAGCCCCGTAGGGCGATTGGTCAGTGATCACCCATCTCCTAGGGTGATTGGTTAAAGTCCTACAGCACCTATTTCAAAATATTTTTCCAATGTACCATAAACAGAACTTATCAAAACACCACGTGTTAGTCTAATTTACAAAACCGTCCTACTGTTTCTCATAACACGTGTGAGAAAGGCAGGATTCTCACCGAATATTGTGAGAACCTAGGAAAATTCCTCTGCTAGCAGCTTTTCAGCATCCACAGGAAGAGACCTTCAAGATCATCTAGTACAACCTTCGACCCAACACTGCAGGCTTACCACTAAACCATGTCCCTGAGCACCAGGTCCACACACTATTTAAATGCCTCCAGGGATGGCAACTCCACCACTGCCCTGGGCAGACCATTCCAATGGTTTATAACCCTTTCACTGAAGAAATGTTTCCTAATATCCAGCCTAAACCGCCCCAGCACAGCTTGCATTCATTCCCTCTGGTCCTGTCACACATTACCAGGGAGAAGAGGCTGTCCCCCTCCTCACTCCAACCTCCTTTCAGGTAGTTGTAGAGAGCGATAAGGTCTTCCCTCAGCCTCTTCTTTTCCAGACTAAACAACCAAGCTCCCTCAGCCACTCCTCATAGGACTTGTGTTCTAGGCCCTTTACGAGCCTCGTTGCCATTTTCTGGACACACTCCAGCACTTCTATGTCCTTCTTATAGTGAGGGGACCAGAATTGAATGTAATATTCAAGGTGTAGCCTCACCAGTGCCGAGTACAAGGGGATGATCACCTCCCTATTCCTGCTGGCTACAGTGTTTCTAATACAAGCCAGGATGCCACTGGCCTTCTTGGCCACCCGCGTGCACTGCTGACTTGTATTTAGTCAACTATTGATCAATACCCCCACGTCCTTTTTCAACTTGCAGCTTTCCAACCATACATCCCCAAGTCTGTAGCTTACCATGGGGTTGTTATGAGCCAAGTGCAGGACCTGGCACTTGGCCTTGTTGAACCCCATGCAATTAAACTTGGCCCACTGATCTAACCTGTCTATGTCCTGCTGTAAAGGTTCCCTACCCTCTAGCAGATCGACACACTTACCTAGCTTGTCATCTGCAAATTTACTGAGGGTACACTCAGTCCCCTTATCCAGATCATTAATAAAGATATTGAAGAGAACAGGCCCCAGTACTGAACCCTGGGGAACACCACTTGTGACTGGACGCCAGCCAGATTTAGCTCCATTCACTACCACTCTTTCGGCCCAGCCATCCAGCCAGTTTTTTTATCCAGTGCAGAATATATTTATCCAAGCCTTGCGCCATAAGTTTCTAAAGGAGAATGCTGTGGGAGACAGTGTCAAAGGCTTTACTAAAGTCCAGGTAGACAATGTCCACAGCTCTTCCTTCATCCACTAGACAGGTCACCTTGTTGTAGAAGGAGATCAGGTTAGTCAGGGAGGACCTGACTTTCGTAAACCCATGCTGAGTGGGCCTGATCACCTGGTTGTCTTGTATGTGCTGTGTGATGGCACTCGAGATGACCTGCTCCATAACCTTCCCTGGCATCAAGGTCAGGCTGACAGGTCTGTAGTTCCCAGGATCATCCTTTTGGCCCTTCTTTTAGATGGGCTTCACATTTGTTAGCTTCCAGTCAACAGGGACCTTCCCGTTTAGCCAGGACCGTTGATAAATAATGGAGAGTGGCTTGGTGAGCACTTCTGCCAGCTCCTTTAGTACCCTTGGGTGGATCCCCTCTGGTCCCATAGACTTGTGCACATCTATGTGGCACAATAGGTCACTGATCATTTCCTCCCAGATTATGGGGGCTGCATTCTGCTCCCCATCTTCCAATTCAGGGAGGTGGACCCTCAGGTAGCAACTGGCATTGCTCACAAAAACTGAGGCAAAGTGGGCGCTCAGCAACTCAGCCTTTTCCTTGTTCTTGGTCACAATGTTCCCTCCTGCATCCAGTAGAGGGTAGAGATTCTCCTTAGCTCTTTTTTTACTGTTAATGTATTTATAGAAACACTTTATTATCTTTAATGATGCTGGCCAGATTAAGTTCTAGCTGAGCTTTAGCCTTTCTAATTTTCTCCCTACATAACCTTGCAACAACCTTGTACTCTTCCTGAGTTGCCTGCCCCTTATTCTGTCTTTGTGGACAGGACAAAAAAAAAAAAAGATAGTTAGCCTTCAGTGGGATTGAGGCTCCTCGATGATGCTGGATAACGGGATGAGTAATTTGCAGTGTTGAAGAGCTGCAGTGCTACCCGGAACAACACTTTTATAACAAACTGCTGTCGCTTCTGGGTGGATTTAGTGCCTAGAAATTGAACAGTTGAAGCAAATGGAAAGAACAGACAACCATATAAACTGTATATCTAGTGGGAGGTGTCCCTGCCCATGGCAGGGGGGTTGGAACTAGATGATCTTCAAGGTCCCTTCCAACCCAAACCATACTATGACTATGACTATGATTCCATAGATGATAGACTTTCATTTTCTTCCTGAGTTCTGCCCAAAGCTCTCTGTTTAGCCAGGCCGGTCTTCTACCACACCGGCTCGTTTTATGGTACACAGGGACAGCTAGTTCCTGAGCCTTGAGTATTTCCCTCTTGAGGAATGTCCAGACTTCCTGGACTCCTTTGTACTTGAGGGCTACCTCCCAAGGGACGCCATCTACCAATCTCCTAAACAAGTCAAAGTCTGCCTTCTGGAAGTCCAAGGAGGTAGTTCTATTGACCTCTCTCCTTACTTCCCTAAGAATTGAAAAATCCACCATCTCGTGGTCACTTTGCCCAAGACGACCGCCAACCTTCACATCCCCCACTAGTCCTTCTCTGTTCACAAACAGCAGGTCTAGTAGAGAGCCTTCTCTAGTTGGCTCGGTTGTGTTAGGAAGTTATCTTTCACACACTCCAAAAATCTACGGGACTGCTTCCTGTCTGCTGTATTGTATTTCCAACAGACATCTGATAAGTTGAAGTCCCCCACAAGAACAAGGGCTAGCGATTGTGAGACCTTACCCAGCCACCTGCAGAACACTTCATCAACCTCTTCATCCTGATTGGGCTGTCTATAGCAGACCCCTATCATGACATCTGCCTTGTTAGCCTTCCCCCTGATTCTTACCCATAAGCATTCAACCCTATCATCACTATCATCATCATGCTCAAGACAGTTGAGACTTTCCCTAACATACAGGGTCACACCACTGCCTCTCCTTCTGTGTCTATCCTTTCTGAAGAGCCTATAGCCATCCAACACAGTTCTCCAGTTATGGGATTCACAGAATCACACAGAATCACACAATCACAGAATCACAGAATGTTAGGGGTTGGAAGGGACCTCGAAAGATCATCTAGTCCACCCCCCTGCCAGAGCAGGATCACCTAGATTAGGTCACACTGGAATGTGTCCAGGTGGGTTTTGAATGTCTCCAGAGAAGGAGACTCCACAACCTTCCTGAGCAGGCTGTTCCAGTGTTCTGTCACCCTCACTATGAAAAAGTTTCTCATTACATTTACATGGAATCTCCTATATTCCAGCTTGCACTCATTGACCCCTTGTCCTATCATTGGACATAACAGAGAAGAGCCTGACTCCATCCTCCTGACACTCACCCTTTACATATTTATAAACATTAATGAGGTCACCCCTCAGTCTCCTCTTCTCCAAGCTAAATAGACCCAGCTCCCTCAGCCTTTCCTCATAAGGGAGATGTTCCACTCCCTTAATCATCTTTGTAGCTCTGCACTGGACCCTTTCGAGCAGTTCCCTGTCCTTCTTGAATTGAGGGTCCCAGAACTGAACACAATATTCCAGATGAGGTCTCGGCAGGGCAGAGTAGAGGGGGAGGAGAACCTCTCTCAACCTACTAACCACACCCCTGCTAATACAGAATCACAGAATCACTCAGGTTGGAAAAGACCCTTGGGATCATCATGTCCAACCATTAGCCCTACTCTACAAGTTCACCCCTAGACCATATCCCCCAACACCACATCTAAGCGATGTTTAAACACATCCAGGGATGGAGACTCAACCACCTCCCTGGGCAGCCCATTCCAATATTTCACTACTCTTTCCGTGAAGAATTTTTTCCTAATGTCTAGTCTAAACCTACCTTGTTTCAGCTTTAGGCCATTCCCTCTGGTTCTATCCCTAATTACCTGAGAGAAGAGACCAGCACCAGCCTCTCTACAATGTCCATTCAGGTAGTTGTAGAGAGTGATGAGGTCTCCCCTCAACCTCCTCTTCCTCAAACTAAACAGGCCCAGCTCCTTTAAACGATCCTCATATGATCTATTCTCCAATCCCTTGACCAGCTTCATTGCCCTCCTCTGTACCCACTCCAGCACCTTGATATCTCTCTTGTACTGAGGTGCCCAAAACTGGACACAGTACTCGAGGTGAGGCCTCACCAGTGCTGAGTACAGGGGGACAATCACTTCCCTACTTCTGCTGGTCACACTATTTCTAATACAGGCCAGGATGCTGTTGGCCTTCTTTGCCACTTGGGCACATTGCTGGCTCATATTCATTCACATGTCTATTAGCACCCCCAGATCCCTCTCCACGAGACAGCTCTCCAACCACACTTCCCCAAGCCTGTAGCTTTGCATGGGGTTGCTGCGGCCCAAGTGCAGGACCTGGCACTTGGCCTTGTTGAAACTCATACCATTAACAGTGGCCCAGCGATCCAGTCTAAGTCTCTCTGGAGAGCCTCCCTATCCTCACACAGATTGACACACCTGCCTAACTTGGTGTCATCTGCAAATTTACTGATGGTAGACTCTATGTCCTCATCAAGATAATCAAATTCATCCCACCATGTTTCTCTAAGGGCAATTACATCATAGTTTTCCTGCTGCATGATAGCTTCAAGGTCTTCCTGCTTATTGCCTATGCTACATGCATTGGCATAGATACAATTTAGTTGGTGCACCTTTTGGCATGGGAAGGGTCTGGTCCCTACTTGATCATTCTCAGGCACTACCGTGAGTCCTGGCTCATTGATAGCCCTTGCATCTTTCCTATTACATGGCCCACTGTCCTCTACGACCCCTGAGACAGCAGTGGAGCTGGCATACTGTCCCACAAACGTCCCAGGCTTGTCTCCAGTGAGCCTGTTTTTTCCCCTTTCCCCCTTTGAATCTAATTTAAAGCTCTGTCAATGAGCCCTGCCAACTCCTGCAATAAAATCCTTCTCCCCCTTTGGGAGAGATGTACCCCATCTGCCAGCAGACCTGGCATCATCTAGATTGACCCATGGTCAAGAAACCCAAAGGCCACCTGGTGGCACGAGGTTCAAAGACAAGAATTTATCTGGTGGGTCGTCCTCAGTCTTTCTGGGTTGGACCCTGCAACTGGGGGGATAGAGGAAAACACTACCTGTGCTCCCACTCCCTTGACAAGGTGACCCAAGGCCCTGAAGTCTTTCTTGATAGCCCTGTTTTCTTTCAAGTTCATCTCTGCCTACCTGTAAGGTTAATAGTGGATAATAATCCGTGGGCCATACCATGGTAGGAAGCTTTCTTACTATATCCTTAACTTGGGCCCCAGGGAGGCAGCACACTTCCCTTAGAAGTGGGTCAGGTCTGCATATTGGGCCTTCCATTCCCTTTGGAAGGGAGACACCTATAACAATGATGCGTCTTTTTTTGATAGAAGATGTTTGTATGCTGGGCTTGGACTTCCTTAATCTTGGGAATATTTCTAAACCAGATGATCCACCTTCCTCATTGACTGGTTGAGCTTGAGTGCCTGTTCTGCAAGAGCAACTGGGATGTTGTGGGAGTAACAGGAGCAACACACCTGCCATGCCGGGCAGAACTCGTTGCCATTGCCCCCTGTTGAGGGGGTGGGAGGAGGTGGGCAAGGCAGGAGTTAGCCTGCTGCCTCAACCATGAATTTGCCTCCACTCCCTCTTTTCATTTAGGCTTCCGCCTTTAGACTGACTGGGGAAGGGTGCAGGGGATACCTGATCCTGTGTACTATTTAATGTGTGTTCCTGTTTCTGCATTAAGGCAGGCAGAGCCTGGCTCCACAAGTCTATCTCATCTTCAGCATCCCTGATGCTCCTTAACCTTTCTACCTTATCCTGCAATGCTGCCACCCGTCTGAGATCATCCATTTGATACAGTGCACGCAGCTGTTCTTAGAGCATCCACTCGTGAGAGGCTCAGGCACTCACTGCAGCCTGCGACCTGGACAGCTGCATGTTTCCATGGGAGCTCTGTCTGGGTTCCCACATCTACTCCAGCAAGTGATGGGAGCTTGACCTTCTGCAGTGTGGAGATCATGGCTGAGGTCCTTCCAAGGGAGGATGCCACCACACGTAGGAAAGTGGAAGGCTCTTGTTGGGTTTCCTGTTCTTTCCCGTGCGTTGGGTGCCTGTCAGGCTGCAGAGCCTCTGTCCCTTCGCATGCGCCCCCGTGCGCCCTGCTGGCACTGTTCCAATGGGAGAGACAGCCGCGATCTCGCCTTTCGCGCTCTGAGAGTAGCTACCGGTTCCGCCGCGTTTAAATCTCCTGCGGTTTCCCTGGCAACGTTCACAGTCACGTCACCCTCTCTGCCTCACACGCGAGAGATGTCAGCTCCTGCTGAGTCTCTCATTTCACCCTCGGGCTTCCCTGGCTCCGGGAACCCCCTGTCCACCTCAAAACCCTCAAAAGAAACTGGCGCTCGGCCATAGAGCTCACCAGTGCCAGTCCCGCTGTCTCACCGTTCACACTCTTTCCATTCCATCTACTCATTTTCTCTCCAGTGCAGTTACCTAGAAGAGAATGAGCTGAAAAGTAAAATCACTAAACAGAATTAGATTTGTTCTAACTCAAACCGGGACAGGTATGAATTCAGCAAAGGCTTTGAAATAAAATCTCAGTCAGGAATACACTGAGGATGATAAAAAATGTGGGATTTTTTTGGTTAAGGAGTCGTCTGTATACTTGCTGTCCTGTAAATGGATTCCTTGCTTTGTCACAGACCTATTTGGTTATTATGTAATTTTAAAAAATTGCTTTCTAACTACATTGTTTGGGGTTTTTTTTTTATGTACCTCATTAATACTCCCATCCTCATCATATAAGATTGCTGAACTTAATTTATCTATATATTCTTGATTTTAAAGAAGCTAAACTAGGACTTATTGAAACTATAACCATTTTTAGCCATATGCTTGCAGAACTTTTGAATTCCTTTTCCTGACTTTTTTTTTCTTATGGTATCTTATTATCTTACAAAAATAAACATTTGTAATAGTAACTGCCACTGTTAGAATGAGTGCAGTTGTATGCTTAGTCTGTGGCTAGACTAGGTGATAGTCATCACCAAAAGGTCCCTCCTTGTTACACAAGGAGACATGTTCTCCCCATACAGCACAGAGCACTCTGCATAGCATGCAAGGGTGTTATACTTGTGAGGGTTACTCAAGATCCTGAGTCTGGGTCTTCATGGCAAGAGCACAGTTCATCTGTGACTTTCTGCTGATAGAAAATATGCTGTCCATTATAGATCTACTGTGAGTGAGTGAGTGAAGGGATCTAATACGATGCTATAGGGTGGTGCTTCTTCACCTTGAAGTTGTTCAAAACAGGCTTGCACGGAATTTTTTACTTTATTTCTGCACCCCAGGAAAGCTTTTTATGCCTCTTGCATTAAGGGTAGGAATGAAATATTTGCCTGCCAGAGCGCAAAGGTTTCTCTGAGCAGTTTTGCAAAGTCTAAGGTATGTCTGAGAGTCCTGTCTCAGGGCCCCGACTGAGGGGCTTGCAACCGACATGCTCGTGTCTATCTCAGAGTCCGGCTATGGGGCTCCTGCTGAAACAGGAGTTACCTGTTTCAGAGTCTGGTTAAGGACTTACACCGAGACAGTTTAAAAGTTAAACAAACAGGTCTGATTTATTAAAGTGACAGATGAGTTCGGAACTGACATTGATAAATGCACTGACTACAAAAGAACAATTGAGCTCAAGTAAAGAATTCCCAGGTAACATCTGACGCAGTCGGAGGCACAGGCTTGAGTTACAGCACTGATAGATAATAGGAATAAAAGGTATACTGTATATTGAAGGTGCAGTTCTTACCAAGAAGGCGTCCCTATCTTGGGTGGAGGAAGAGAAGCACAGCCCATTGACTGTCTCTGCTGGACTTTTCAGTCTTCTCCCCCCCTGCCCGAGAAGTCTATTCCTTTTGTGATTTTTATATCCTAATTCTGTCTGTCCCTGCCTTCTAGGTGACATTTGGCATGATTTGGGTGGAGGGTTGAGTAACATAATCATTTATGTTTAGCATGTACTCCGTTAGGCTTATTATCATACTCAGGGGCATAAATTGATTCAAAGGTCAGAGTTTCCAAGCCCCCCTGCTTTCTAACACTCCTCACCAAAGTGGGAGGCTAGGTGTGGCTGGGCAAGGATTCCGAGATAAACTCAATAACAACATAGTGTCATTAGGCAGGTATTCTTTATTGCAGTGCCGTATGCGCAGGGGATCCCTCCTCCAAATGTACACACAGATGTAAGCCAATTACAAAGTTTATATGCAAGCTAAACATACATATTCATTATATTTCCTGAAAAGGACAATCCTATGCCAATGGGTTTCCGGAGTTCTTTTACATCCTGTACCTCCCACCTATGCATGCGCACTGCCACTGAGAGGGTCTTCAAGAGGGCCTCCGGGAGGGTCTTGGGATGAAGGACTGTAGTCTTCCTCCTTGTTGAACTTTTGACCCTTTCTACTTCATGCATGCTCTGTATACAGTTAAAATTTGCAACAGTACCCAGTCCGGCTCAAACTAGGCCTACTTCCTTTCAGTGGTTCGCAGGCATCCTGTCCTTGGTAACTTCCCTTGTCTTGACACATAGATTTATCAAAGTATAGGTAAGCTATTTATATTGTTGCTGCTTATTAAAGGAACAATAGGTTGTAAACCTCTCAGGTTGTAAATCTCTGTCAATGTTTCACTATTGAAATCTACTATCATCCTTCAAAACTTTTATATTAATTTTGCCCTTAATTAGGCAAAGGTCTCTGCTCAGACACTCTGGCCTTCAAGAGTTGTTTGCGAAACAGGGTTGTCTTATCTTTACAAGACTCCCTCCTTTAGCTGTTTGTCTGCCAGCTTAGAGGATTTCCAGCCACAAAGATAGCACAAGAATCCCATGGTTGTAAACATCTCAACCTTTCTCACAAAGTGCACTAAATTAGCTCTATTTCTGTCTCACGGCAATCTAGGCCATTAAGCTGGGCTGTTATCCCACAATGACACAGTCAGAAATATATGTGGAAATTAGTCCATTTCAGATTTTGGAGCTAAGTTCAGTGTATGCATGAGTCTGCAGGACAAGGATATGTGTTTAATGGGTCTCTCTGTGTCAATGAGCAAGACAGAAATATCTTTAGCAAGATTTAGTGCTTATTTAATACAGTTTTTTATTGAATTCTTAAATAATAAAAAAATCAAATTACTAATATTAATTGCTAATATAACTCGTACTGATAAATATGTGGACAGGATTACATGAAAAGAGAAGAAAAAACAAATTAGAGTGTAAGCTTAAAGATGAATTCCAAATAACCAAAACAGATACAAAGATCCATAAATAATAAAATAAATTGGAATGATTAGCATGCCAGGGTTTTGCTTTGTGGTTTCTAAATGCTAATTCAGTAACATTAATAGATGACAATTTTATAATTGTCAGCAGTGTACACTAAGAAACAAACATAATCCTGGTGAGAAATATGATTTTTAACATGGAAACATGGCACTAAAATAATTCTTCAGAAAAGAACAAGAACAAACCTGTTAAACATCTTTCTGGATCTTTAGTTTCCTACTGTAAGTCCAGAGATTGTTGAGTTTTATAACTTTTAAAATTTAGATTTAAATCTTCTAAAGACTTATTTATTTTGAAAATAGTAAGTTTGGTTCTCCATTTGCATAACATACCATTTACTGCCTAACCAGTCATTAAGACTTAAAAAGTTTAGACTGTTACCTTTCTTTGCTAGACATAACATATTTATAAGCTATTATTTTCTTATTTGCTTTGTGGTTTATTTTTAAGATAGTCTTCAGCTGAGAGAACTTTAAAAGTCTCCTTTACAGCAGCAATCTTCAAATATTTGATAATTCTTCAGTTTTGAACAGTGCCAGAATGGTCTGAATTCCCTTTCTTTTTATAACTCCTCAAGAAATTTAATAGGTTGCACCTTTGGATAATCTACGTAGGTAATCCTTTCCAAGTGACTTGTTTATATGCTAATCCCTTTCTCTAATATCGATGTTTGTGATCCTATAACCTGGTGCAGATGAAATAGAATTGACTGTCAACGAGCACTCTTATTGCTATCTTCTCAGTTTTAATGACATTATTGCAGTTCTTGGAGTAATGCCCAGTAGTATGTCACACTGGGATGGGGGTGGGACATTTTTTTTCTACAGTTGCACCAATGTGAACTGGGTATATTGGATTCTGTTCTCTGTTGAGATACTGAAGCTTGTCATACAGTAAAACTTACTGAATTTGAGTAAACTATATTATAACACTTAAGATATTGTAGTGGGTCTAGCTGAGCTGCTTTTCCCCATCCAGCTCTCATACTGCAGTACTGGGAGCTGGAGGGTGTTGATAACACACCCGTGTTATGACTGCCAGTGCTCACACGGCACCAGAGGCTGGGGGGCAAGATGGGAGAGGGGATACAGCCGACCTGAGCTGACCAGTGGGATATACCATACCATATGATGTCAGCTCAACTATAAAGGGAGAGGGCAGGAGGAGGATGGGGGGGCATTCGGCTTGTCCTCCGAGCAACTGCTACGTGTTCTGGAGCCCTGCTTCCTGGACTTGGCCCGACATCGCCTGTGGACGGGAAGTAGAGAATAACATCTTAGCTATCATAACCCACAGCTCTTTGCATCTTATTCTCTCCCTGCATGCCATGGTGATGGAGGTTTGAGAGAGTGATAGAAGGGCTTGGTGGGCACCTGGTGCCCAGCCAGGGTAAACACAGCACAATTTCTTTTTGGCGCCCAACGTGGGGCACAAGCAGCAGTTTTCCTATTGCGTGCTTTAGATACTAGTAGCAAACTCCTGTGCAGGCCACAGAGTTTGCTGGAGCTACTTATCTTGTGTTTTACTAACATGTTTATCAACACATTGTCTCTTTGCTTTACTTCTACATTGGTAGCCTCAATGTGCTGGGGAGGATGAAGGGACTCGGGAGCACCCTGGCACAAATAGTAATGATGTATTTCATGCTGGCATCGGTAGTTTTGCTGTGTTGGGGGGGCTACCTTGGGGAGAAAATGATTGAATGCATCCCCCTGTCTC
>JANVCC010008511.1:0-66899 GCA_025345505.1 Todiramphus chloris collaris | reverse complement strand
GAGGCCTGAAGCTAAGTCTTACTGTAAATAGAAGATAAAGGACAAAACCACATTAAAAGCATTAGGGGGTGGGACCTTTAAACAATGGGACAAAGATCTAGCAAAGGCCACCTGGTTAGTTAACACCAGAGGATCTGTTAGCCTTCCTGGCCCTGCCCAAACAAAACCCCTGCCTGTTGTAGGAGGAGATAAGGTCCCTGTAGTGCACACTGGGAGGTGGTTGGGGAAGGCAGTGTGGATAGCTCCACCCTTGGGAAAAGGCAAACCCATTCGTGGGATTGTCTTTGCTCAAGGACCTGGATATACTTGGTGGGTAATGCGGGAGGATGGTGAGACCCAGTGTGTACCTCAAGGAGATTTGACCTTGTCAGAAAGATAATCTGGAATGTGAGTTGTATGTTGCAGGAAATGATGCTGTAGGAAGGAGCTGGAATAACAGAGAGTGAATTTTGGGATGGACCAGTTGAGTACAGCAAGGACCAAGATCTAGCCAGTGTTGGTGCCCAACAATGTTGGAATAGGCTGCTTAGGGAGGTGGTTGAGTCTCCATCCCTGGATGTGTTTAAACATCGCTTAGATGTGGTGTTGGGGGATATGGTCTAGGGGTGAACTTGTAGAGTAGGGCTAATGGTTGGACATGATGATCCCAAGGGTCTTTTCCAACCTGAGTGATTCTGTGATTATGTGATAACATTCGGACATACTACTTCTCCTGACCAGAACATTGGCCCTGACAGATAAGACCCAAGTCATCGAGTGAAGGAAGCTCATGGAATGAGGGACTATCTGTTAAAAGACAGGGGATAGTAGTTGATGACAATGTATTGTTTGAGTATAGAGATGGTTTAAATATGTAGATTGAGATGTGAGTGTTTGTGATAAGGGATTTTGGTAATGAGAATTGAATGTGACAGAATGATTAAGTATGTATTATGTGGGGACTGAGCATGACGCAAATGGTATGGAATAAGGGGTGGAGATTGTAGTGGGTCTGTATGAGACGCTATTCCCCATAGAGCCCTCGTGCTGCAGTACTGGGAGCTGGAGGGTGTTGATAACACACCCATGTTATGACTGACAGTGCTCACACGGCACCAGAGGCTGGGAGGGCAAGATGGGGGAGGGGATACAGCCGACCTGAGCTAACCAGTGGGATATTCCATACCATATGACATCACCTCAACTATAAAGGGAGAGGGCAGGAGGAGGATGGGGGGGCATTCGGTTTGTCCTCTGAGCAACTGCTACGTGTTCTGGAGCCCTGCTTCCTGGACTCGGCCCAACATCGCCCGCGGACGGGAAGTAGAGAATAACAACTTTATCTATCAGAACACACAGCTCTTTTCTTTGCATCTTATTCTCTCCCTGCGTGCCGTGATCACGGAGGTTGGAGGGAGTGATAGAAGGGCTTGGTTGGCACCTGGTGCCTAGCCAGGGTAAACCCACCACAGATATTAATCTAAATACATAAAATTATGAAAATAATTAAGCTGCACAATTATTAGTGGCTTTAGGTCTCCATGCATCAATATAAATTATGTACTTCATGTGATTTCTAGAAACTTTGCTCAATAATGAAATAAACTTTTCATTTTATAGAGATAATATGCCAGACTCCCTCTTCAAACCTTTTAGTAGGAAAGTAGAGAGACAGTCACTGAGGGGATGATCCTTCTTGACCAGGGCCTATTAGGTTACATTGAAGGTGATGGCTCAATCTGTTACGTTAGTGCTTCAGTTGTGAATGTTGTCCTGTTAGCAGTGAAACGTTCTCCTTGACAAATGTCTTTTGACCTGTCAGTTTTCCAGAGATACATTTGATTTTCGTGGTCTTTGAGACCAAATGACTTGATAGGGAGAGAAGACAAGGGATGTATCAAACTGAGTAAATAACAATTACTACTAAACTAGTAGACGTGTAGGGTCAGTAGGTTTAGATTTAGAGCGAAATAATAGAAAGGTTTTTATTCCATGTTTTCACATTTTAAATAGATTTGTTACTCTTTTGTAGAAAAATACTGGAAGAAATAGGACATGTTTTGGCTTTTAAAACTATTATAAAGATGCAGTGGCTGTCACCTGATGGTGATTTCCAGCAGAGGTGTTGTACTGTAGCCTGGGATCTCCAGGGCAGTGGAGGCTCCACATAAACCTACTGGGTGTTATGTTTCTGTTTCATTACACCTGGGCACCACTTATGCTTTTTTGTAGTTTTGTAACATGTAAATGTATTTATAGTTTATAAGTAAGTTTCAAATTATATGTTGAAGATATAAGTTAGTTTGAGGTAAATTGAAAGATGTTTCTAATGCAAAATGCTTGTTAGTGGTTCATCTAAATGCCATAAAGTGGCAGTTTTTAAATTGTGAGTGAAAGGCAAAACAGTGGGTGCAGAATACCACTCAATATGTACTCCTTATGAACTTCAGTTGTAATTGTATTGGCCAAATGAAGAGAGTCTACATTATTCTCAAGGGAAGTTGAAGAGCTACTGAAGAAGATGAGGCAGATAGAAAAAAAGAAATAAGATTTATTGTTTTCCCTCTTGTATTTGTTAGCTACTCTAACAGAAGAATGGAACTTAATTTCACACTTAAAATATGTGGCTAAATTTCCTGTAACTATTTTAGGAAGCTAGTCTCTATGAAGTAGTGTGTTCAGTGCTGTCTTTAAGTGGCAATTGCTGACATTAGTACCATATTGAGAAAGTTCCCTTTTCATTTTTTAATTTTAATAAAATGTGTCATGCCTGATCTTTTTCTTCGTTAGGATGGACACAAATGGTTAGGTACTAGCAGTAGTGAATCAGGAAGAGAAGGAATGGGAGGCTGGCAGGAGGACAGATCATGTCTTGCTCATCTTGATCTGCTTATTTTTTTTTACTGATATTGATATAATGAAAAATACTTAATGGCAAAAGAAAAACTGTGAACACTACTGGAACTGTTAGTGGCCAGAAGTTATCTGAAACACAAGTAGCTGACCTTTTTAGGGAATGGCTAAGTTTTTTTTTGTCACTGCTCCTCTGAGCTCTGCTCTTAGCATTCCTCCAGGCCAGCTGGACTAGCCCAATGTTCTTGGGACATGTTGAGGGTAGCTGGGTGCCAATATTCTTAATTCTTGCTTACTGTCTCCACAATTAGCTCTTTACATCCCATCTAAGCTTGCCCCCAGTATTGATTGTCACCATATATGGCATTTACACTGAACAAAATATGTAATTTTTCCCATATTCTTTACTTCTCATTCAGTGCTTTTTCATTAAATTCAGGACCACTCTTCTCACAACCTGTTGTTGTTAAACACATTGTTCTGATAAAGCTGCTGTGACCACTTTAGTTCATGAATATGTTCTGTGATCCTTTTTGCTTCATTCATGAAAACCTGAAACATTTAAAGCAAAGTCTCTTGCTTCCTAATGAAGCAGAAAGGTGGGATGTTGAGAGTTGACAGGCTCCATGGTCCAAGCTAGCATGTTCTCTGAGATTTATCTTTTTTTGCCTGCTCCTTATCTGTGTGTTGCTTACATAAATCAATGCATAAATAAATTTGGTAAGAGATTAATCCCCTTGTGTTCTGGCCAGTCCTTAGAGATTAGAGGGGCTAGGGGTGTCTGGAATTATAAAGATAGATAGCTGAACTTAATAGATGTGCCAATTTAGAGTTTGTGGCTATAGGTCTGACACCAGATGCATGAACAGCCTGTCTGCTGTAGGTCCAGTTGGATTCACAAGAAGCAGTCGGATACATAAATAGTATGGTTTATTTACACTTGTAACATATACAGATTATTTAAGATTGCCAGTGATAAATGCACTAAACTGCAGAATCTCTATATATAGCTCTAAAACACACAATTGGAATCACAATTGGAATCTCCTGAGGAAAACCGCTTGGCATTTCCAAGGCCACAGATCTTACCAAAAGGCATCCCTTCTGGGGAGGGCGAACAGAACAAACCCATTGATCTGTCCCTAGGACTTGGTGTTGAATTCTCATCCCACAAATTAGGTCTGAAATAGGGATAATATTTATACCTTGTTTGCTACTACTGAGCAAAGTGTGGGGGTGGGACTGTAGTCAAGCCATTGTTCCTGGTGGTCAGCCTTTACCAGTGGCACAAAACTTGATGACTTCCTTGGTAACTTCTGCAAGGAGCAGATAACTGCTGTGATAAGCATGAGAATAGGATAAGCAGCCTCCACTGCATTCCCCACTCCTCCTCAATGCCCTGAGAACACAGACCACCGGATCTTCACCCATCTTCCCTGTCTGTCCTAGTCACCAGATTTTTATCAGCAGTTTTGAGCTTTGCAGTTTCAACTGTTTTGTTCTTCCAACAAACAGCATGGGAAAAGAGCCAGGGAAGGAGATAGGTGTGAGGCCAACACTGTGCCATTGCTGTTCAAATAAAGTACTGACGTGCAGAAAACAAACTCTACGACCCGTAAAAGGTTATAAAGCAGGTTTATTACGGCACCGGGTGCAAGGGGGATCGTTCCTCCTAACTTGCACACCCAAGTGTCCATCAAGCAGGTATTTATTACACCAAAGCATGCATATTTAACAGAGTTAGTTACATATTCATTATATGGGGTTGGATTATTATAATCAGTTCCAGGGACTCATTATCATAGGCCTCCTCCCATTGGCACTTGCGCAATGCTGTCCAGTGGTCGTGGGCCGGGGTCTTTGGGGGTCTTTGGGAGGAAGGCTCTCAGTCTTCCTCGCAGTGTACTTTTCACTTTTTGTCTCAGGATGCAGAGTTGCGATGAGTCAGAGATCACAAGACTGGGGGGAGGCTCTTCTTTATTCCTCCCTGTCTTGGAGTTAGTTTCCCTTATCTACAAGCCATACAAGATGAGCTAAGGTCCATAAAGCTTGTCAAGTCTCAAGGCCTCAACATCCTGTCTCCTGTTTATCTCAGGAGGCCCCAGGATAACAATGGCTGCTCAACTTGCTTCATTATCTTTCAAGCAGAACACTGTCCCCCTCACTTCAGTACCACATGGCAAACACTTAAGCACATCATTACCTTGACTCAGGAATAGCTTTTTCTGTATGAAGATCAGGATCAAGTCCTTAGTGGAGTGCACTCTGGATTTGTTTGGGATTTCTTTTGTGCTAAGGTAAAGTGATATGGGGACTGGCAACCCAGCTGTTGTCACGTAGGCAAACTTTAGTTGACTAGAATAGATGAGACATTTTGATTTAGATTAAAAAATTTTTTAAAACCCTGTAGGTTTAGTCTACAAAATGAAGATGTACTTCAGTATGCAGGAAACTTTGTGCGTTCACAGGAAAAGTATTTTTTCCACAGATACAACAGTATAAGAATATTTAGTAAACTATAGTTTTATCCAAGCTTGAGTTAAAATAGGAAGGTTTTTTGAACACTTCAGAAACTGTGTTCCATAAAATACATATAATAATTAAATTTTGTAAAAAGATAACTGATTTACTGAGCAAAAGCTTTCAGGCTTGGTTGATCTTTCCCAACTGTGTGGAAGAAAAGCACAAGAGTTCTTTTTGGAGGCAAGAGTAGATCAGTTTAGCTCTCACATGAGGAAGAGAGTTGCTTCTGCTTTTTTAGAGAACAATACAGATTGTGAAGTCTTCACTGTCATATTGTATTGTTCATGAATTCAAGTCCAAGGCCCTCTGAAAGACATTTTTTTATATATCAGTAGGAAAGCTAATCATGGTTATACAAACAAATGAAATATTGTGTCATTCTTTCAATGCTGGGGTAGTGTTTTCTGTCTTGTATACAAAGTGTTCGTTCAACTGAGATGGTTCATGCCACAGAATGAATAATATAAAAAACAGAGTAACTATGTTTTTAAATTGCACCTATATTTTGGAGCTGTACTATTCTTATTGTCACGGTTTAGGGTCAGGGCAGCCCCTTAAACCTATAACAGACGCTCTCTGTTAACCCTCCTCCCTCCCCAGAGGGGAAGAGAAAGGGAATAAGGGAGAGAGACTTAGGCATAAGTCTCTTAGGCATCGGTGGCATGATGAGTGGAAGGGAATTTACCCTTGAACATCCAGTTTAGGACTGGTAACCTTGGTGCTAGGAGGAGCTGTGCTTCAGTACCAATCACTTCTGAAGCAGCTCGAACTCCTTCATATTGAAGTGAGGGGGACAGTATTCTGCTTGAAAGATAATGAAGCAAGTTGAGCAGCCATTGTTATCCTGGGGCCTCCTGAGATAAACAGGAGACAGGATGTTGAGGCCTTGAGACTTGACAAGCTTTATGGGCCTTAGCTCATCTTGTATGGCTTGTAGATAAGGGAAGCTAACTCAAGACAGGGAGGAATAAAGAAAAGCCTCCCCCCAGTCTTGTGATCTCTGACTCATCGCAACTCTGCATCCTGAGACAAAAGGTGAAAAGTACACCGCGAGGAAGACTGAGAGCCTTCCTCCCGAAGACCCCGGCCCACGACCACCAGACGGCATTGCGCAAGCGCCAATGGGAGGAGGCCTGTGATAATGAGTTCCCGGAACTGATTGTAATAATCCAACCCCATATCATGAATATGTAACTAACTTTTCAATATGTATGCTTTGGTGTAATAAATACCTGCTGAATGGACACTTTGGGGTGCAAGTTAGGAGGAACGATCCCCCTTGCACCCAGTGCCGTAATAAACATACCTGCTTTATAACCCTTTACGGGTTGTAGAGTTTGTTTTTCGCCCGTCAATTTGGCGACCCAGGTGGGACCCTCTCTGCTCGGCTGTGGGACCGGCTGAGGGCTGGGACGTCTTTGGCGCGCCCCGAGAATTCTCGGAAGAACTCCCTCGCTCACCTGATCACCGCAGGAGCAGACAAGGACCATCGGCAGACCAGGTATGTTTGGGTAGGAGGGGCTACCTGTAAGTCGTAGAGAGACGTCCTACGTGAGGTAAAGAGCATTGCAGCTCGCCCCTGGGTGGTTGGTAATAGTGCACTATCGGGAAGTCAATGGTGACTTGGGTTCTCCTGGCCGGGCTGGCCGGAGTGGTTTGGTAATGGTACCGTGTGTGGTTTGAGCTCAATAAAAGTCAGGTGCGGAGTTCCAATCCGCGGTTCCGTTGTCCCGTGGGGTGCACGGCCGGAGACGAATGAAGCAATTACAGGTTCTGTGAGGAGTAGTGGTTGACCTATGTGAGATATTGACACCTATTCTCACAGTTATAAATGGTATGAGTGTGTTGAGCTAGCTCTGAAGTAAGTGGTCTGTGTGTGTGAGACGCAGTGCAGCTGCGGAGTGAGTGTGGAGTTCTGATCTGCAGTTCCGCTGTCCCGCAAGGGCTGCGCCCAGAGACGAATGAAGTGATTGTAATGTGTCAGTGATTCCTGGGAAGAAAAACAACAAAATAAACACTGCTAACCGGTTGAGTGAATTGTGTCTTGTTATCGGCTGTACATCAGGAATCAAGCCCAGCCGCCCCCAGCCCCTCTGCTCTCTGAGGATCAGCTGGAACGCAAGGGGGTTTGATTTCTGCTAAATTTGGGGTTATAAATTGGATAAAAGAAAAGCAAAATAGGGATACAAGACCCCGTTGAATTAATTTAGTGTCTGGTTATTGTTTTGTGTATTATTGTTTTCAGTGTGTTTTGTTTGTGGTATTTTTGACGAAGTTCTGAATTAGCACAGAACTGAGAACTTTTAAGACTGTGCCTGGAAGTGTACAGATGCAAATTCAGGGCTAGTTTCAGGTGATTTGGTATAAGGACCTTTTGTTGTTGTATGTGGTGGTTTGGATAATTTGGTTGTGTCTGTTACCCATTGTTATTGTAAGAGGTGTGGGATTTCGTAAACATTGCAATGGGTGGGAGACAGAGTCAAGAGATGATGGTAAAACCCCCTTAGGGTGCATTTTCGCACATTGGAGGCAGCTAGGAGATCAGACAGGAGGGAACTTGAGCCATAGAAAGGCTGAGGGCTATTGTACCGATGTATGGCCACTGTATGGATTGAGTGGGGGGGGATGGGGTGGCTGGCAGGAGGTGCCTTGGAATGTGATGCCTTGGTGGAGCTGATGGTGATTTTGGAGGAAAATGAGAAATGAGATGAAGTAGTATATTCAGATATGGTTTTCTGAGTTAGAAATCATCCTGAGTAGCAGAGGATAAGACCCCTTAGTTTTGGCTTTGGAAAAGGACTGTAAGAAGGACAGGGAAGTGTTGAAACCTTTGAAAGGAAAGGGAAAGGAGGAGCCTGGAAAAAGCTATTGCAATGGCAACGGTAGCAGCATTACAAACCCAGCCAGGGCGGGGGACGAATGGAATGGAGGACGGAGGTAAAGAATGGGGTAAAGGAAGAAATTTTTGTCCCCAGATTACAGAGGGATCAATGTGCACACTGTAAGAGAAAAGGGCATTGGAGAAATGAATGTCCCGAGAGAAACAGGGGGAGAGGCAGAGGAGCGATGCAGGCTCATTTTGAAGAAGAATTGACGGGGACCTGGGGAATCTACCCTAGCTGATACACTGGTTAAAATAAGGCTAGGGGAACAACAAAGAGACATGGAATTTTTAATTGACACAGGAGCAACATATTCAGTTTTAAATCAAGCCTTGACACCGATAGATGATGACTTTGTAATGGTAAAGGGAGCCACTGGCCAAAGTGAAAAGGCATATTTCTTAAAACCTCTCAAATTCAAATTAGGCAAGCAGTTCGGGATACATAAATTTTTGTATATGCCTAACTCACCCAAGCCATTATTAGGGCGAGATTTATTGGAGCACTTGGAAGCAGAAATAAAATTTGAAAAAGGAAAACTAGAATTTAAAATAGGGAACGAACAATTAATTGAAATTCTAAGCTTGACTCTCATTAGCACCCCCATCAAAGCTGGGGTATCCGAGGAAATAAAAAACCCAAGTATTTCCAGGAGTATGGGCATCAGAAATACCTGGGAGGGCAAAGACTGCCTCTCCAGTAGTGGTGAAACTCAAACCAGGGACCCAGCCAGTAAAAATTAAACAATACCCTCTAAAATTAGAAGACAAAAAAGGAATTCAACCAATAATTGAACAGTTTATACAATATGGATTGCTAACAGAGTGTGTATCGGAATATAACACGCCTATCCTGCCAGTTAAGAAACCAAATGGGAGTTACAGGATAGTGCAGGGCCATTAACAGGGTAACAGAGGATTTATATCCAGTAGTGGCAAATCCATATACATTATTAACTAAATCAATATCTGAATTGGCTTGGTTTACCGTATTGGATCTGAAGGATGCCTTCTTTTGCTTGCTCCTGAGTTTGGAGAGCCAGCCCTTGTTTGCCTTTGAGTGGGAAAAACCAGATTCTGGGAGAAGAACACAACTCACATGGACAGTATTGCCACAGGGATTTAAGAACAGCCCCACTCTTTTTGGGAACAAACTAGCCAAAGACCTGGAATGATGGGAACATCCACCTGGAATAAGGGTGGTATTGCAATATGTGGGCGACTTATTAGTGGCCACTGAGACAAGAGACATGTGTATGGGATGGACAGTCAGTTTGCTGAATTTTCTTGGACTAAATGGTTATCGAGTCTCTCCCCAGAAAGCCCAGGTGGCTCAGCAGCAAGTAACCTACCTTGGATATGAGATCACCGCTGGACAACGAACCTTAGGGACTGCAAGGAAGGAAGCTATTTGCCAGACCCCCAGACCACACACTGCTAAAGAACTCCGTACGTTTTTAGGCATGACAGGGTGGTGCCGTCTGTGGATATACAGCTATGGGCTTTTGGTAAAACCACTTTATGAACTTTTAAAAACTAATTCAAAGAGCCTCACTTGGGATGAGGAGGCTGAGCAAGCATTTAATTAGTTGAAAAAGGAACTGATGAGAGCTCCTGCTTTAGGGTTACCAGACACCACCAAACCCTTCCGGTTATTCTCTTATGAAAAACAGGGAATAGCCTTGGGAATTCTGGCCCAAAATCTGGGACCATACCGAAGGGCAGTGGCATATTTCTCTAAACAACTTGATGAAGTTAGCAAAGGATGGCCCAGTTGCTTAAGAGCAGTAGCTGCAGTAGTGCTTAACATCCAAGAAGCATGAAAGTTCACACTGGGCCAGCGGATAACAGTATTGGTCTCCCACACTGTATCTGCAGTATTGGAGGCGAAGGGGGGACACTGGTTGTCACCGCAAAGGTTCCTTATGTACCAGGCCATTCTGGTGGAGCAGGATGATGTGGAGATACTGGTTACTAACATTGTCAATCCAGCATCTTTTCTCAGCGGGACCCCCGGGGATCCAGTGATACATGATTGCCTGGAGACCATTGAGGCGGGATATTCCAGCCAACCGGACTTGAAAGAGGAGCCACTGGAAGATGCTGAAGACTCCTGGTACACTGACGGAACCAGCTTCGTTCGACAAGGCACCCTCAATGCAGGATACGTGGTAACCACTACAGAACAGGTAATAGAGTCCAGAGCTCTCGCTCCAGACACCTCAGCACAAAAGGCAAAAATAATAGCCTTGACTTGAGCGCTGGAATTGGCAAAAGGAAAAAGGATTAATATTTGGACAGACTCTAAATATGCATTTGGGGTAGTACATGCCCATGGAGCAATCTGGAAGGAAAGGGGACTTTTGTCTACCCAGGGAAAGCATATAAAGCATGCTAAAGAAATTCTTAAACTCCTGGAAGCAGTTCAGTCACCAGAGAAGGTGGCCATTATGCACTGTAAAGCTCACCAGAAAGGAACAACTGCACAAGATCTTGGCAAATCAATGGCAGACCGCGAGGCAAAAAGAGTGGCTGGAGCTGGTGAGGTGGAGGTGCAATCCTTGATCCCAGACGGTAAAATACAAATTAATTGTGAGCCAAGGTATTCAAAGGAAGATCAGAAGTTAATTGCGGATCTAGGTGGGAACATGGAAAAGGGTAAATGCGTAAAGACTGTGCAAGGTAAGATAATAGTACCGTTGACATTGTTATGGGCTGTGGTGATGGCAGAGCATAGGAAAACACACTGGGGGGCAGAGGCATTATATAAGTATCTGAACCAATGTATAGTTGCTCAAATTTTATATACTACTATGATGCACGTAACACAAAAGCGTGAAGTCTGTTTACAAAATAGTCCTCACACAGGCTTAAAAGCTCCATCAGGACAGATAGGGAAAGGAAATTACCCAGGACAATAATGGTAAATTGACTCTTAGGAACTCCCAAGAAAAGGGGGCTTCTGGTATTTATTAGTTTAAACCGTATGGCCCTGGATTTGATATTAGCCAAAGAATGAGGAGTCTGTACAGTTGTTAATAGGTCCTACTGTTCCTATGTGAATCAAGAACTTTGGATTGAGATGGACCTGCATAAAATCTGGGATCAAACAAAGATCTTACACATGGTAACAAAATGATACGTCATGGGGATTTCAGGAGTTGTGGGGGAAATTGACTTTGTGGTTACCGAACTTGGCATGGTAAAAACATTGTTTATGATGATAGTGGGGTTGATAGTGTTGGGAATATTAATGTACGCGTCTTTTAGATGCTTTATGTGTTGGGCTTCAAATTTATTGGACGATTATAGTCGTGGGAAGAAACACCAGTTAAAACACAGAATAGAATATGGCAAATATTTTCAGAAGGACCTCTCCTCACCTGGAGTTATTAGGAAAAGTATTTACTAAGTTAGAAGAAAAGGGGGGAATTGAAGTGAGGGGGACGGTGTTCTGCTTGAAAGATAATGAAGCAAGTTGAGCAGCCATTGTTATCCTGGGGCCTCCTGAGATAAACAGGAGACAGGATGTTGAGGCCTTGAGGCTTGACAAGCTTTACGGGCCTTAGCTCATCTTGTATGGCTTGTAGATAAGGGAAGCTAACTCAAGACAGGGAGGAATAAAGAAAAGCCTCCCCCCAGTCTTGTGATCTCTGACTCATCGCAACTCTGCATCCTGAGACAAAAGGTGAAAAGTACACCGCGAGGAAGACTGAGAGCCTTCCTCCCGAAGACCCCGGCCCACGACCACCAGACGGCATTGTGCAAGCGCCAATGGGAGGAGGCCTGTGATAATGAGTTCCCGGAACTGATTGTAATAATCCAACCCCATATCATGAATATGTAACTAACTTTTCAATATGTATGCTTTGGTGTAATAAATACCTGCTGAATGGACACTTCGGTGTGCAAGTTAGGAGGAACAATCCCCCTTGCACCCGGCGCCGTAATAAACATACCTGCTTTATAACCTTTCACGGGTTGTAGAGTTTGTTTTCCGAACGTCAATATGCTGCCAATATTTCTTTTTCAGTTGGAGTATAGTTGGCCTCAGAGCCTTTGTATCCTCGACTCCAAAATCCTAGGGGTCGACCTCGAGTTTCCCCTGGTACTTTCTGCCAGAGGCTCCAGGTAGGACCATTATTCCCAGCTGCAGTATAGAGCACATTTTTAATGTCCTGTCCAGTTCGGACTGGACCAAGGGCTACTGCATGTACAATCTCTCGTTTGATCTGCTCAAAGGTTTTTTTTTTTGTTCAGGACCCCAATTAAAATTGTTTTTCTTTCAAGTCACTTCATAGAGAGGTTTTACAATCTGACTGTAACCAGGAATGTGCATTCTCCAGAAACCTACAGCACCTAAGAAGGTTTGTGTTTCCTTTTTGTTAGTTGGTGGGGACATTGCTGTTATTCTGTTAACCACATCCATCGGGATCTGGTGACGCCCATCTTGCCATTTGATTCCCAAAAACTGGATCTCTCGTGCAGGTCCCTTGACCTTGCTTCTTTTTATGGCAAAACCAGCGTCTAAAAGGATTTCAATTATTTTCTTACCTTTCTCAAAAACTTCTTCTGATGTGTTACCCCACACAATGATGTCATCAATGTATTGCAGGTGTTCTGGAGCTCCACCTTTCTCCAGTGCAGTGTGGATCAGTCCATGGCAAATGGTAGGGCTGTGTTTCCACCCCTGGGGCAGTCAGTTCCAGGTGTATTGGACACCTCTCCAGGGGAAAGCAAACTGAGACCTACACCCTGGTGCTATTGGAATAGAGAAAAATGCATTAGCAATGTCAATGGTAGCATACCACTTAGCGGCCTTTGACTCCAGTTCATACTGGAGTTCCAACATGTCCGTCATGGCAGCACTCATTGCTGGCATATCCTCATTCAGGCCACGATAGTCCACTGATAATCTCCATTCCCCATTAGATTTCCTCACCAGCCATATAGGACTGTTAAAGGGTGAGCGAGTTTTGCTAACCACCCCTTGACTCTCTAGTTGACAGATCAGCTTCTGGATAGGAGCTAAAGAGTCTCGGTTGGTGCGATATTGTCGTCAATGCACCGTTCCAGTAGCAATTGGCACCTTTTGATCCTCAACTCTCATCTTACCCACAATGGCAGACTCCTCTGAAAGGTTAGGTAGGACAGTCAGCTGTTTCTTGTCCTCAGTCTCTACAGCTGCTATACCAAAGACCCATCGATACCCTTTTGGGTCCTTATAATACCCTTTCTTGAGGAAGTCTATGCCAAGGATGCAGGGAGCATCTGGACCAGTCACTATACGGTGCTTTTCCCATTTATTCCCAGTTAGACTCACTTCACCCTCTACTACAGTCAGTTCTTGAGATCCTCCTGTTATTCCAGTAATGGTAACAGATTCAGTCCCTTTATGATTCAATGGCAATAGGGTGCACTGTGCACCAGTATCTACAAGGGCTTTATACTTTTGTGGTTCTAACGTGCTAGGCCATCGAATCCACACAGTCCAATAAACTCTGTTGTCCCTCTCCTCCACCTGGCTGGAGGCAGGGCCCCTCTAATTCTGAGGGTATTGTCCATAATTGGTAACTGGATTTGTAAAGTTCACTGGGTTTACATGGTTCATCTGGTTAACAGGGTACATGGAGGTCATAGGAATTCCACCATTGACAGGATTTGCATTATTTACACGATTTACACTATTTACAGGATTGGTATTGATTACAGGAGTCACATTTTCATTCCCCCTACTCACGTTTTGACCTGAGGCCCATGTAGTTGGACCAGAGAACTGCTCATAGCGGACTGGAGCAGCCTCCCTTCTGGAATAATTCTCTCTTCTTTTTGTTTTACCTTGTAAGTAGAGTGTCGCTGTTTATGCCGGGAGCGGAGAGACGCAGCAACATATAAGTTCAGCAAGAGCAGGCAAAAGAAGCTCCTTTATTAATTTACAACCCCATTTTTATACCCCAGCCCCATAGGGCGATTGGTCAGCAATCACACATCTCCTAGGGTGATTGGTTAAAGTCCTACAGCACCTATTTCAAAATATTTTTACAATGTACCATAAACAAAACTTATCGAAACACCATGTGCTAGTCTAGTTTACAAAACCGTCCTACTATTTCTCATAACACGTGTGAGAAAGGCAGGGTTCTCACAGAATATTGTGAGAACCTAGGAAAATTCCTCTGCTAGCAGCTTTTCAGCATCCACAAGTAGAGTACTCGTGCCTGTAGGTTTTCCATCCCATCTGCTCATTTTCTCTCCAAAGGCACGGAGAAGAGACCACAGGGTACGTCGTGACATGTATTGTTCCTGTTTAGCTGGTCTTGAAGAAGAGCGCGTTCTCCTAGTGGCTTCAACACGGGTCCACTGAGGGGATGAGTAAGATCTTTTCTCCCTTCTCTCTATTTTTGCAACCAGGTTTTTAACTGATCTCTCCAGGGCTGATACACGGACATGTAGAGGACCAGAGACATTGTCTTCATACTGTTGTGCTCTGTTGGCCACTTCTGTCACAGTTGGTACCTCAACATCTGTTCCCCAGACCAATGTTGACAATGTGTGGGAATATGCTGACGGGGCACTCCGCACAAACTTCTGCAAGACGGGTCGCTGGCATGGGATTGCATCAGGGTTCACTATTTGCCTATCACCATAGATCACCTGTTGCACAGCTAACTCTCTCAAGTACTTAATACCTTTCTCCATGGTGTTCCATTTACTTGGACGGCAATCGATGTCCTCCTTATAGGGGTACCTGGATTTTACAGCTGACAAGAGTCTTCTCCAGAGACTGATAGTGTTGCTCTTTCTTGCAAGCTCTTGATCAATGCCTCCATCTCTGGCCAGGAATCCCAGCTGCCTGGCTTCTCTGCCATTCAGTTTGATGGTGTGGGCACCATTATCCCAGCATCGGAGTAGCCAAGTGATCAATGGCTCACCTTCATGGCGACTATAGTCCTTTCTCAGATTTCTCATCTCCTTCGTAGGTAAAGATTTGTTGGTACCCTCTGCATCTGATTACTCCACATCTGATGGGTTTGCTTTAGAAGGGCCTGCTCCATTGTCATCTGACCACACTGGGCGATTGTGGAGGAATGGCTGCGTGCCAGAGGAGGACATGAACGTCTTGGAGTGACCAATCCAGTCTTTCCCCTGATATCTAAGATGGAGGACGTTCCCTTAACATCTGAGAGGGAGGACGTGCCTTGCCCTTGAACATCCTTGAGAAGGGAGTAAAGAAGGGAGTATCTAAGTCCCGCAGACGGAGTTGTGTGTAACCGCGAGAACAATAGCTGACCACCAATCCAGAGGAGGACTTGTGCGGTGACCGAGAACTTGTAACCAATAAGAAGTTTGTTTTCACATGTGGCTTGTTTGCTAGACTATATAAACACGCGGTGTACAACTAATAAACGAGAACGACCATACTCACATTGAGGTTACATCGTTACTCTGGTTCCGACTGCCACTCCCACATCTGGTAGCAGAGGATGGTTAAGTGCCAGAAGAATCTCCGAGACTGCGGTAAGCAGCGAGAGGAGCGAGCAGAGTGGGAAACTCAGCTGAGGGAAGCCCTGCTTGAGCATATGTCTAAGCAGACGTGTATACCGGTGTGAGGTCGCTCCTCACCCCTCAGGTGCAGCTATGGAAACAGAGGCTGCGGCCACGTTGCTAGCTGGTATACTCTCCAAGAGAGGAAAGGAAGTGCCAGTGAAGCAGTTACTGAGATTAATTACGTTGGGGCAAAAATGTGGACATTTTGCCGACACCTGCTTGTTATTTTCCGTATCAGAATGGAAAGACTTTGAGGGTATGATGTGGCAAAAGACTGTTGTAGTGTTGTAGGTGATGGGAAGGTTGAAAAGGAGATCAAGGCAGTTCGGCTGCTCTGGAACTCCGTGCTCGAGACGTTACAGAGCATGAAAGCGGAGCGGGAAGTTGCTTACGCAGCAGTGCAGATGCTGGGACCCGGCCCCTCTACCTTCGAGCCGGCACCACCTAAGCCCGGTCCGGTGTCCCGACTTTTTGAATTTTCTGCGGTGAGAGGCATGACGGCACCGATAAAGGGCGTTAGCGAGCTTTGTGGGAGGGAGAGCAATAAATCCCCAAACGCGAAAGCCCCCGAGTCCGGCGGGTTGGGAGAGCTCCTGGAGAAGGCGGAAGTGTCCGCCGACAAGGCATCCGCCTCGTCTGCGACAGGTGCGGCAGTACCTTCGTCCGCCACTAAGAAAGGGGCGGGGTCTGGGCCGTGTCATGGCGTGCCCGCGCAGGGCGGTGCGGCACGTCGGTCAAGCCCTACAGCTCCCCCCCTCCTTCCATCAAGCCCAGCTGGTCTCCACCTCCCACGCTTCCAGCATCTCCTCTATACCCTCTGCTGCCAGCATCTCCGGGGGAACCGTCAGGATCCACCCCCCCCAGCAACAGAGCGGAGCCGCAACTGACTGAGGCCACCATGAAACTTTTGCAGAGTGTTTTGAAACGTCTTGACAACTTAGAGATGCGAGATAAAATAAAGAAGGACGAGTTACCTCCTTGTCTTCAAAATCCCCCAGCATTGGCTAAACCTGGACGCTGGAGTGGTGTAATTAAGGATGCGATCCTAGAGGGCCACTGGAAGCCTATGGGAGACCTGGGAGAACCTACCTCCCTGGCTTTTCCAGTGGTGCAAGAAAATGGTGCAGGGAAATGGGAACTGCACAACTGGAAAATTTTACAACAAGCCCGACAGTCCATTACGAACTATGGTGTAAAATCAGAGGCCACTAGACAGATTGTCAAGTGGATTTTTTCCGCTGATCTTATGTGTCCATATGATTGTCAAAGCCTGATGCGACTTTTGTTGACTCCCACGCAGCTTCTGCTGTGGCAGTCATCTTGGCAGCAGCGAGCAATCGCTGCAGCAGCCCAGCGACAAAGAGACGGGGACCCTCTCAAGGGAGTTACCGTTGATATGTTGATGGGAACTGGGAACTTCAGTGACCTGAATGCTCAAATTGCCTTCCCAGCCAACATGTTGCAGCTGTCTGCACGGTTGGCCCTGGATGCGTTTCTTGTTCTTCCAGGGTCAAGTGCTCCCTCGTTTGGCAACCTTGTACAGGGGGCCACAGAGACATATAGTCATTTTATAGACCGCCTTTGGGAGGCTATAATGCAGCATCCTGATTTAGATCAAAACGGCAAAGAACAAATGTTTTGTATATTGGCATTTGATAACGCGAGCAAAGTCACAAAACAACTTTTGGCAACCCTGCCTAAGAGTGCAGGAGTAGATGAGATGCTCTTGCGAGTGGACAGAGCAGAGACTCAGCGGTAAGGTAACATTGTGGCAGCTGCAGTGCAGGGCGCTGTACGAGAGGCCATGAAACCTATAGCCGCGGTGGTACGCCAAGTCTGTCCACAGGCAAAGACTGGGATGGTCCTTCCACAAGCAGAGACTGAACTTTAAGTTTCTTTGTTATGGAGTCAGAAAGTTAAAGCCCTTAAGGCTATTTTAGAATTAATAACTGATGTAAATTCCTGTTTAAGATTAGTACCTGATAGAATTGTAATGTAGAATTTGTTTGCTAGATGTATTTCCTATGGCATCACTGGAGACTCCGCCCACTTTAAAGCAGCATCTGATTTGGGCTCTGTCCGGTAACTGGCCATTACCGGACCGACCCCTTGTTAGCAGCCGATTTGGGCTCTGTCTGGTAACTGGCCATTACCAGACCGATCCCGTATCAGTGTTCGGTTTAGGCTCTGTTTGGTAACTGGCCATTACCAAGCAGATCCCTTATGCTGCGTTTGTTCTCCTTTCTGCGAGGCTATCCATAGAAAATTAGTAACGATCTCTTTTTCGTCTTTAAAGAAAAAGGGGGGAATTTTGGAACCAGAAGTTCAGCAGGTCCCTGCGAGATGTATCAAACCTGACTTTAACTGCAATGATAACGCATGCCTTTAGATTCTTTTACAGGGAAAAGGAAGGATCTGGAGCCTTTTAGTACTGCTACTGGTTTTGGTGTCCTTGGTCAACGGTGATCGCTCGTACAACTGGACGCTGATGCAACCTCAAGAATCGCGATAGTAACGCTACCGCAGTTAGTCAATGTAGTGCTCAGCTAATTAGCTCTTTAACTGTATCGGTGCCATGGGATCCACAGGAAATTAATTTGTTAGGATCAATGCGGATAGGGAATACGAGCCAGAATTGGACACAAACGTGTGTGGTGTTTGGTCATATGTTTGCAGGTAAGAATGCATTCGTCCATATATTAGCGAATCAATTTCCGAATATAAATTGGGGGAAGTGGATTAATCCTTGGAATGGTACAGGTTGGACAGATGTTTCCCCTGGACCTTCTTATGGGCTTTGGGGCCCTGGGCAATTTTGTGGTACAAATGACACTGAGAAAGGTAACAACAAGAAGGGGAGAAGCTTAAGAGCATATGGGATGTTTCAAGGTAACAGGATTAGTCCGTTGTCATGGAAGTTGCAAGGTATCAGGAATAGCCCATTGTTATGGAACAATGGTTCTGCTAAGGCTTTGCCTCCTGGTGTTTTCTTATCTGCCGGGATCGAGCATGGCAAGGTATTCCAGCTAATGTCATCGGAGGACCCTGCTATCTTGGGAAATTGACATTACTGGCTCCAAATAAGAATTGGTGGAGAAATGTTACCCGGAGGTCTCGAAGAAAATGCACTGTTACAGGTCTTTCCCCAGAGTGTAATGACCAAGTATCCCTGATGAGTACCACTGAAAGAGTATTTTTGTCTCTATTTGTACCCGGCGCAGCCACAGGTCGAGCATTAAATGAAGTAGGCAAGCTAGCCTGTTGGGCCGAAATACAAGCCAATGTAACCACAGAAGTAATTGAGAAGTTGTTAGAAGATCAGAATAGTTTGCGGCATGCGGTTTTACAAAATAGAGCAGCCATTGACTTTTTGTTATTAGCTCAAGGTCATGGTTGTGAGGATTTTGAAGGGACGTGCTGTATGAATTTGTCAGATCATAGTGAGTCAATACACAAACAAATTCAATGGCTTAAAGATCACACAAAAAGGATTCAACAAAGTCATGGGTATCTAGACGAGTGGTTGCGAGGATTATTTGGTAACTTACCTGGTTGGTTGTTGGGAGTTTTAACAGAGGGGCTACGTATTTTACTAATATTGGTTATCATTGGCATTTGCTTGTGTGTGGCATTAAGTTGTATTAGAAAGGCACTTACTAACATTGTAAATCAAGCCTGGATTGCTCAAAAACAAGAAGGGGGAATTGTGGAGGAATGGCTGCGTGCCAGAGGAGGACATGAACGTCTTGGAGTGACCAATCCAGTCTTTCCCCTGATATCTAAGATGGAGGACGTTCCCTTAACATCTGAGAGGGAGGACGTGCCTTGCCCTTGAACGTCCTTGAGAAGGGAGTAAAGAAGGGAGTATCTAAGTCCCGCAGACGGAGTTGTGTGTAACCGCGAGAACAATAGCTGACCACCAATCCAGAGGAGGACTTGTGCGGTGACCGAGAACTTGTAACCAATAAGAAGTTTGTTTTCACATGTGGCTTGTTTGCTAGACTATATAAACACGGGGTATACAACTAATAAACGAGAACAACCATACTCACATTGAGGTTACATCGTTACTCGGGTTCCGACTCCCACTCCCACAGGCTATCTGTTTTTGTTAGGTGTTTCTTTCCAGTTGCAGTGGCATCAGGCTTTGCATCTGGTTCTGACTCATACTCAGATTC
The DNA here is from genome assembly GCA_025345505.1 of Todiramphus chloris collaris. Classification (NCBI taxonomy): domain Eukaryota; kingdom Metazoa; phylum Chordata; class Aves; order Coraciiformes; family Alcedinidae; genus Todiramphus; species Todiramphus chloris. The sequence continues at coordinate 46,937 of JANVCC010008511.1, read as the reverse complement.
AGCTTGAGAAGGACCGTCTCCCTGACCTGTTGCTGGACTTGGCTGTTTTGTTTGTTTTCTTTTCTTCACAGGAGCAACTTTTACAGGTGCAGTTTGAGTGGGAGTGGTCACAGTAGCTGTGGGTGTAGCTGCCGGCTTTGCTGCTGGAGCTGAAACAGCTCCAGTGCTTGTTGTGGGAGTTGGAGAAGCAGCAGCGCTTGTTTTGAGAACAGGAGGAGCAGGAGCAGCAGCAGCAGGGTTCGTTGGGGGGGGCCTGTGGAGACTGAACAGTCGCGGCATGTTTCCGGCGTACAGAGTGTATCACGGAATGTCGCAGGGAAGCAGCACGCAATCTATGTTTTTTGGTGGCTACCCGACCTGTGTTACTGCTCTGATGACTAATCTGACGCCACACAGTGAAGATATTAGAAATTAATAGCAATAATATGATCTTTTGGTAATAACCACATCCACAGTCCTCACAAATTGGAGTTCTAACAACTGGGGTAGTCAGATTAGCATAGTGTGGAGCAGTATAAATTCCCAAGATGAAAACAAAAGTATTCCTAGTAATAAAATGCACTATGTAATGCCTGTAGTACCAAGAAGCACTCGCTGCCCAATTCAGTGCAACATAAATCAGAGATAAACACCACAAGAAAGCAGAGGCTTTTGCCCAGCGCCCAAGCCCAAGAGCATTCAGATAAACGGTGAGAACAAGTAAACAGTGACATAATGCGTACGACACGCAAGGGAACAGTACAGCATTTAACTCTGAAAGAAATCCTAAAAAGAGACGAACGGACACTGCTCTTAGGAATGACATCATTTAGGCAGTCTGTTTTAGTTTCCAATTCTTAAAGACACTCAGGAAAAAAAGGTGATACTCTCTGAAGCAAGCAAAACAGAATTTGAACTATTTCGGCAATCTGTCAGAGCTCTGATCGTGCCCCACGTTGGGCTCCAATAAATCTGTCGCGGTTTAGGGTCAGGGCAGCCCCTTAGACCTATAACAGACGCTCTCTGTTAACCCCCCTCCCTCCCCAGAGGGGAAGAGAAAGGGAATAAGGGAGAGAGACTTAGCGATTAGAAAAGGAAACTAGAACAGCTTTAATGAAAATGAAATTAATAATTATAAAAATGGAATATATACAAATATATACAAAACCAGTATGGAACCCAACCCCCCTGATGGTAATTACATCACCGTCACCACTGATGTTGTGCAGGCTCCGGGGGAGTCCCAGACTGGGCCCCGCAGCAGACGGGAGCTGTGTTCAGGAGCTGGATTCTTGTACCGGGTTCAGGAACACGCAGATCGGATCGAAGGCAGAACGGACAGAGTCCTCCTTGGGTTCTCTGAGGAAGGAACCGGAAGAGGACCCGAGCCAAGCCAAGCAAAAGCTGGCAAAGCAGTCCAAGAGGGGAGAGAAGAGCCCAGAGACCCTTTGGGTCCCTCAGCTCTAGATCAAAAATGGCGTATATGGGATGGAATACCTCGTTGGTCAGTTTAGAGTCACCCGTCCTGTCTGCTCCTCCCTGAAGGTGCAGCCTTTCAGTTTTTGCATCCCCCAATGTGGTAGACAAGACCCAGCAGTGGCCTTGGTCTACATACCAATCCTTGGTAGTAACTCTAAACATAAGGTGTTATCACTGCTAGAAGCAGACACTGTCTGTGAGAACAGGCTGCTAACTTCAGAAAGTGCAGTTAGTTAGAAGAACCAAGCTGAAAAGTAAAATTACTGAACAGAATTAGTTCTGTTTTCACTCAAACCAGGACACTTATGCAGACAAAGATTTTTGTCTTTGAACTGATTTTTTTTTGACTGAGGAAAAAATGTAAAATCACTCCTTTTTAGACAATGGGGAGGTTTTCCCCTATTTTAAGCTTTTAGCCATGTTCTCCATTTGTACTCTACCTGCTGCTGTAATGTCTTTGTTTTCCAAGAAGAATCAGTAGTTTTTGTCCCTTTCTAGAAAACACCAGTATGAAAAAAAGTGAAAAAAAAATGACACTTGCATTAGTTTTGAAGTTAAGCATTAATGCTTAACTTCTGAAAAAACATTCATCCTCAGGTGGATTGTTTTTCTATTTATAAACATTTAAATCTTTAATTGCTAGACAGTTCTGAGTGTCTAAATTTGGTTATTAGCAGTAGGTTTTGATGTTGCTTGAAAGAAAATTAATTTTATTTACAATGTTGTGGTGGTTTGACCTTGGATGTATGCCAGGTGTCCACAAAGTCAGTCTATCACCCCCCCCCCCCCAGCTGGACTAGGGGAAAGAAAAAGAGATGAGAGTCGTGGGTTAAGACAAATGCAGTTTAATGAAAAGCAAAGCAAGGCCATACATGCGGAAGCAAAAGAAAACGAAGATTTATTCTGTGGTTCCCATCAGCAGGTGATGTCTGGCCCCTTTTCCAGGAAGCAGGGAGCCAAACATGTAGCAGTTGCTCTGGAGGACATATGGGTGCCCCATCTCCTTCTTTTCCTAGCTTATATAGTTTAGCTGACGCCATACGGTATGGAATATCCCTTTGGTCAGTTTGCATCAGCTGTCCCAGTCGTGTCCCCTCCCAAGATCTTGTCCACCCCATCCCACTGCAGGGGGAATGTTGAAAACGAGCCTTGGTGTTGTGTGAGCCCTGCTCAGCAGTAGCCACAACACAGGGGTGTTATCAGCACCTTTCCAGCTCTCAATGCAAAGCACCGCACTGGGAGGGTTGCTATGGGGAAAATTAACTCCAGCCCAGTCAGACCCAATACAAATATCCATCTGCTTATTACATTTCAGCACTGAACTATCTCAATACTTTGTTTCCTTTGTGTCTACAATGACAGGAAAAAAAAGTAACACAACTACTCCTAACTAGTGAAAACTTCTCATTTTTCTAAGTAGGTATTTGTGATAAATGAACTTTAGTAATACACTGATGATTGGCATTGTAATTTTAACATCTTATTGCAGTGAATGTTGATGGGAATACGGTCTAGGTCATCATATGCTACATAAATGTAGCTTCAACTGCGTAGCTAAGTGTTATAAGTTGAAGACTGCATGCATGAAAGCGGCAAATGTAAATATGCAACTGCTTCTCATTGTAACTAAATTATTATATAGCCTTATCTTCCACTTTAAGTTGTGATTTTATTTTTGAAACTAAATTTTATTCTGAAGCTTGCGTATTTTTGAAGATGGCTAACTTGAAGAAGATGGAAGGAGATCATGTACTGCTGCTTAAGAATATGGTTTTCTTGGAGATATAGCAGATAATTCAACAGAATCAGGAAATCTTCCAGACTGTTCATATTTGGTTTTCAGTGTTTTCCTGTAGGTCAAACAAACTGTTGTGGTTTAGGGTCAGGGCAGCCCCTTAAACCTATAACAGACGCTCTCTGTTAACCCCCCCTCCCTCCCCAGGGGGGAAGAGAAAGGGAATAAGGGAGAGAGACTTAGCGATTAGAAAAGGAAACTAGAACAGCTTTAATGAAAATGAAATTAATAATTATAAAAATGGAATATATACAAATATATACAAAACCAGTATGGAACCCAACCCCCCTGATGGTAATTACATCACCGTCACCACTGATGTTGAGCAGGCTTCGGGGGAGTCCCAGACTGGGCCCCGCAGCAGACGGGAGCTGTGTTCAGGAGCTGGATTCTGGTACCGGGTTCAGGAACATGCAGATCAGGATCGAAGGCAGAATGGACAGAGTCCTCCTTGGGTGCTCCGAGGAAGGAACCAAAAGAGGACCCGAGCCGAGCCAAGCCAAGCAAAAGCTGGCAAAGCAGTCCAAGAGGGGAGAGAAGAGCCCAGAGACCCTTCGGGTCCCTCAGCTCTAGACCAAATATGGTGTATATGGGATGGAATACCTCGCTGGTCAGTTTAGAGTCACCTGTCCTGTCCACTCCTCCCTGAAGGTGCAGCCTTTCACCCTCTGCACCCCCCAATGTGGTACACAGGACCCAGCAGCGGCCTTGGTCTGCATACCAATCCTTGGTAGTAACTCTAAACATAAGGTGTTATCACTGATAGGAGCAGACACTGTCTGTAAGAACAGGCTGCTAACTTCAGAAAGTGCAGTTAATTAAAAGAACCAAGCTGAAAAGTAAAATTACTGAACAGAATTAGTTCAGTTTTCACTCAAACCAGGACACAAACAAAAGCCCAGATCAATTATATTTTCATTTTACAGATGTGAACTTGCTATATATATATATTTATTTTTTCTTTTGCTAAAGTTTTGGTATAATTATAGCTGACTTGAAGTGCTTTTGAGTCATCAGTCACTCAGAAAGCAATTGTCAAGGGTACTAGCCTTACTTTCATTATTTCTGTTTCTAATTTAAACATTGAATCATAGAATGGCTTGAGTTGGAAGGGACCTTAAATATTATCTAGTTCCAATCCCCCTGCCATGGTCAGGGACACCTCCCACTAGACCAGGTTGCTCAGAGCCTCATCCAGACTGGTCTTAAACACTTCCAGGGATGAGGCGTTGTCTCATCCCACTCAGTGGACAACAAGGGAGGTGAATCTTTGTGATCCCCTGAAAGAGGCTGTCTCTGCATGGCAGGGCTGCTGGGGAGGCAGAGTCACAACAATGACTCTAAGGAACAATAACAAAACAATTTATTAGATCTCCCTAATGAAACAATCAACAAACGGTACGGATAAAGGTGTTATTTTTGTAGGCAATTATTTTACAGCAGGGCTAAATTTCGAGGAAAAGGAAGAAAGATTTATTTGAAAAGAGGAAAAGATAGGGGGAGTGAGAGAGTGAGTAAGAGAGAGAAAGATAAAGAGAAAAGGTTATCACCACCCGTGGATCCAGTGATGTCTCACTGGATCAGTCCAAGTCTTCGGTTCTTCTGTGGTGGGTGCACACCAATCAATATTTTTCTGTCCCTTTATACTCTTGAGATATCTGGGTGGCATTCCCAGTTTCCACAGGAAGTGGTGTTGATTTGCATGAGCCCCATGAGCTAGAAGTAGTGTGGTGTCTGCCATCCACCTCCCCCATGGTGCAGTCAGCAGGAGCACTTAACTAAAGAAAAGACAGAGTCCCACCTCTTCCTTTTGTTAAAACATATCTGCAAGGAGCCAAAGGGGGAGCAGAGAGATATTGGGAGCAAGCAACACTTCTCCCCTCCAGACAGGTCTTTCCAGACCTTATCACCACACAAGCTTTGAGGCACACAATATCCAGGCTCTTACAGGCATCCAAAACTTCTCTGAGCAACCTGTGCCAGTGTCTCACCACCCTTATAGTAAAGAACTTCCTCCTAATGTCCAACCTAAATCTACCCTACTCTAGTTTTAAACCATTGCCCCTTGTCCATTCACTACATGCCCTTATGAAAAGTCCCTCCTCAGCTTTCCTGTAGACCCGCTTCAGGCACTGGAAGGCCACTATAAGGTCTCCCTGGAGCCTTCTCTTCTCCAGGCTGAATAGATCTGACTCCCTCAGCTTGTCCTTGTAGGAGAGGTGCTCCAGTCTTCTAATCATCTTTGTGGCCTTCCTCTGGACCCGCTACAATAGATCCATGTCCTTCTTGTGTTGGGGGCTCCAGAGCTGTATGCATTACAGAGTAGAGCAACAGAATCACCTCCCTTGACCTGCTGGCCACTCATCTTTTGATGCAGCCCAGCTTTTTGGACTGCCAGTGCATATTGCCAACTCATGTTAGGTGCTTCATCAGTCAGCACCCCCCAAGTGTATGCAGGGCTGCTCTCAATCCACTCTTCACCCAGCCTGTATTTGTGCTTGGGATTGCCCTGACCCAGGTGCAGGATGCTGCACTTGGCCTCATTGAACTTCATGAGGTTGGCATGGGCGCACCTCTCCAGCCTGTCAAGGTCTTTCTGGATGGCATCCCTTCCTTCCAGCATGTCAATCACACCACCCAGCTTGGTGTCATCAGCAAATTTGATGAGGTTGCACTCAATGCCACTGTTAATGTTGCCAACAAAGGTGTTAAACAGCACTGGTCCCAGTACTGATTCCTGAGGGACTCCACTTGTCACAGGTCTCCTGTGGATGCTGAAAAGCTGCTAGCAGAGGGATTTTCTCAGGTTCTCATAATATTCAGTGAGAGTCCTGCCTTTCTCACCAGTGTTATGAAAAACAGTAGGATGTTTTTTGTAAGTTGCACCAACACCTGGTGTTTTGCTAAGTTCTGTTTATGGTACATTGGAAAAATATTTTGAAATGGGTATTGTAGGACTTTAGCCAATCACCCTAGGAGATGGGTGATCACTGACCAATCGCCCTATGGGGCTAGGGTATATAAAATGGAGTTTTAAATTAATAAAGTTGTCGTCTTCTTATTCCTCTCCTGGCTCTCTCTTTACTGATTTAATGTTGCTGCATCTCTTTGCTCTCGGTATAAACAGCGACGGTCTCCATTTGGACATTGAGACATTGATTGCAACTCTTTGAGAGCCAATTCCCTATCCACCAAGTGGTCCATCCATCAAATCCATGTCCTTCCAATTTAGAGACCAGGATGTCATGTGGGACACTGTCAAATGCTTTGCACAAGTCCAGGAAGATGACATCAGTTGTTCTTCCTTTATCCACTAATGCCATGACCCCATCATAAAAAGCCACTATAAAACTAATGTTAAAACTAAACTAACACACATACTGTGTATTAGTTTATAAGTCCTCTCTTTTTTGAGGAAGAGTTCATATGTAGGAAGAGACATTATATACATAGCTTCATGCTTGTGCAACCTATGAAGATGGAAACTTTTCATTGTTAATTTATATTCATTTTGTAAATTGTTTTATAATAGCAATTGCAAGCTTTGAGTTGCCAATGCATGCAGGAACCATCAGAACACTTCTGAAATTTTTGGTTTTAAGATTTTAAAGAAATATCACTCAAAACATACATGCTTCAAACTGCAGACTAGCAAATTAGTCATAACTCTTGAAAGGTTTGCTGCAGTCAGTTGGAAGTAATGTTTCAGTAGCTGCATTGTAATGAGAGGGTGAACAGGATTGCACAAAGCTTAAGAATGCTATAGTATTATACGTTAACTAAAAATAATTGTCTTGGTTTGGTTTGGGGTTTTTTTCTGTAGTTGTGACATGGAGAATAGAGAAACCCTCAGAGGGCTGCAGAAGATGGATGACCGCCCAGAAGAGTGTATGATCAGGGAGAAACTAAAAGCAACATGTATGCCAGCATGGAAGCATGAATGGCTGGAAAGAAGAAGCAAGAGAGGCCCTGTGGTAAGTGGCATGGAAGTAAGGGCAATATCTGTGACAACTATTACAAATAAAAATCCCTTAAATTTATTTCTTTTAGAAACATCTTTATCATTAACAATTTGCAGCATCTTAATTGTGATCCTCTCATTCATTTCTTAAACGAGCTGCTTAACAGGAAATTGTGGCTTTCTGAAGTGTATGCAGTTATTAAGAATCATAGAATTATTATGGTTGGAAAGAACGACAAGGATCATCAAGTCCAACCTTCATCCCAACATCTCCCTAACAACTAGACCATAGCCTCAAGTGCTACATCTACTAATTTTTTAAACAACTCCAGTGATGGTGTTGGAAATGCAAAGGTCCTAAGAAAGGACTTGCAGTAGACATACTAGTGACGCAGTAATTTATTATATGTTCTTGCAAGAACGGGTGTCCTAAGAAAGTAGGCACACCTCTGGTCAGAGTTTTCAGCATTTTATACCCTATTCCCCTCCACAGAAGTCCCTCCCTTGTTTCCCTGTGAATTAGGTACTTCCAAGGTTTAAAGGCTTACTGGAGGTGCCTTCTTCATAACAGTCCATAACAGTTTGTAATTGCATGTCTGACAGGTTCCTGCTTCCCCTTGGAGAAACTAATATACCTGAGTTTACTGAGCAAAATGTAGTATCTTTCTAAGTTACTATTGTTCATCTTAAATAGCCCTAACTGTTGCCCCTTTACCTATTAACACATCTTGATTGGCAATTGTGCAATTTTGTCCTTTATCTTCTATTTACAGTAAGACTTAGCTTCAGGCCTCAGTTTCCAGTAAGACCACTTAAGGCTTCTAGTCTTTGGTAAATGATTCTTGATGGGGCAGCTTAAGTCCTCAAGTTAATATTCCTCAAGTTAATATAGAAATGATTACACTTATTCTACAATTTGCAAAAGCAACATTTCTCAGCATTTCCTACAATGGTGACTCCACCACCTCCCTGAGCAGCCTGTTCCATTGCCCAACCACTCTCTCAGTAAAGAATTTATTTATAATATCCAATCTAAACCTCCCCTGATACAACTTGAGGCCACATCCTCTTGTCCTATCATTAGTAATTTGGGAGAAGAGACCGACACCAGCTTCACTACAACCTCCTTTTAGGTAGTTGTAGAGAGCAATAAGGTCTCCTCTCAGTCTCCTCTTCTCTAGACTAAACAACCCCAGTTCCCTCAGCCTCTCTTCATAAGATGTTTTCCAGACCTCTCACCGGCCTCGTTGCCCTTCTCGGGACCTGCTCCATCACCTGAATGTCCTTCTTATACTGTGGTGCCCAAAAGTGGTCACAGTACTCAAGGTGCAGTCTCACGAGTGACGAGTACAGGGGCACGATCACCTTCCTACTCCTGCTGAGCTTTATTTAAAAAAGAAAGCATATTGCTGTGCTGCTGATTGTGTATTATAAAATACTGCTGTGGCAACACCACCCTCTGATGTCAACAGCAAAAGTAGCTCTTGTTCATTAGATAAAAACATTTGAGTGCAAAACTCCATTGTAGTGCTTTGTACTCCTTTCATTCTTTAGGGTTTCATGACTGTGCATTTCCTTATTCTGAAAATGTTTAATTAAAGTTTTCTATGTTTGATGTGCGTGGATTTTTTTTTGCTAAATGAATATACAAACTGCAAGTTTTTTAGAACCAGGAAAATAAAATCTGAGTAACTCTTTCACAGAAGTCTCAACTCTGATAAAACTTGGATGCCAGAGCATTCCTATTAGCCTTTTTGAGTAATTCTTCTGTATAAATGGCTCTGAAGTAGTTTTAAAGAAGTTTCAGACAGATCAAACTGAAAACTTATTAATCAAATTTATGATTCTAACACTAGCATATTCAGTATAATGCTGCTTAATTAATAGCAATTAATTATGTATAAGTGTAGTTGCATTGATCAATGTGACTCTTGTGTAACACTTGATGAGAGTGCTAATTTAAAGCTAGGATTATTTGATGCAGTGAACAAGTGTTTGAGGTCAGCTTTTCTAGAACAGGAAAAAGGGTTATGTTGGCAACTTTCTGTCATAAGAACATTGAAAATACTTAAAGTGAACAAAAACAAAGTCATACTTTGAATAACACAAAACAGTTCTTACTTGAAAAAAAATTTAAATACATCTTGGTTGCTGCATACCTTGAAATTATGGTTCCCTTCTCAGCCTACTTCTCTTGAGGTTTCTGGGGTTTTTAATACAACTTTTGATGCTCCAGATTCTCAATTACTACCATTTTACATTTAAACTTTTTCAAGCACTAGAAACCGATAACTGTAACTTGTCCATAGGCACATTAATTTGCATTTTGACCTTCCAGGAAAGAAGACTTACTCTTCTCATGCATTATGTAGGTCTGAGGGTCAGGCAACTGAAAGTTGTCTTGAAACATTCCATATCTCAGTGTCAAAATTCAGTGTTTATGCAAGAAAGCACTGTATTAGAAGTGTATGTGCTCACTATTGAGCACATGTGTCTATTCGGGTAGTGCAGCACTGTGCATAGTGATTAATTAGCTCCGATACCAGATGCAGTGTAGCTGTTTTACTAGCACTGCAGACAGAAAAGCTGACTGTGGTTTCTTATAGGGCACAGCACACCTTAATTTTGCTGTATTGCCTTCAGATTTTGTGGTGGGTATACCCTGGCTGAGCAACAGGTGCCCACCAAGCCCTTCTATCACTCCCCTACAACCTCCGTCAGCACGGCACGCAGGGAGAGAATAAGATGAAAAGAAAAGAGCTGTGGGTTATGATAGATAAAGATGTTATTCTCTACTTCCCATCCACAGGCGATGTCGGGCCAAGTTCAGGAAGCAGGACTCCAGAACACTGTTTAAAGGTCCCACCCCCTAATGCTTTTAATGTGGTTTTTAACAGCCCATTGTACCTTTCAATCTTCCCAGAGGCTTGTGCATGATAAGGGATGTGATACACCCACTCGATGCCGTGCTCCTTGGCCCAGGCATCTACCAGGCTATTTTGGAAATGAGTTCCATTGTCTGACTCAATTCTTTCCGGAGTACCATAACACCACAAAATCTGCTTTTCAAGGCCCAGGATGGTGTTCCGGGCAGTGGCAAGGGGCACTGGGTACGTTTCCAGCCACCCAGTGGTTGCTTCCACCACTGTAAGTATGTGGCACTTACCTTGGCGTGTTTGTGGGAGAGTGATGCAGTCAACCTGTCAGGCTTCTCCATATTTATATTTTAGCCAACGTCCTCCATAGCACTGGGGCTTTAACCTCTTGGCTTGTTTGATTGCAGCACATGTTTCACATCTGTGTATGACCCCTGTGATAGCCTCCATGGTCAGGTCCACCCCTCGATCTCGAGCCCATCTATAGGTTGCATCTCTTCCTTGATGACCTGAGGTGTCATGGGCCCATCGCGCTATAAATAATTCACCCTTCCGCTGCCAATCCAGATCCACCTGAGCCACTGCCACCTTGGCACCTTCTGATGTTCTTCAGTGGCCTGGCTTCTGGGAACATGGGCATCCACATGGCACACCTTCACCACCAGGTTCTCTACCCGAGCAGCAACGTCTTGTCACGGCCCAGCAGCCCAGATGAGTTTGCCTCTGCGCTGCCAGTTGCTCTGTTTCCACTGCTGCAACCACCCCCACAGGGCACTTGCCACCATCCAGCAGTCAGTATAGAGGTAGAGCACTGGCCACTTTTCTCACTCGGCAATATCTAGGGCCAGTTGGATGGCTTTCACTTCTGCAAACTGACTGGATTCACCTAGTCCTTCAGCAACTCCAATGACTTGTCGTAGGGGACTCCACTCAGCAGCCTTCCACTGTCGATGTTCTCCCACAATGCGACAAGACCCATCAGTGAACAGGGCGTATTGCTTTTCATCATCTGATAATCTGTTCTATGGTGGAGCCTCCTCAGCACGTTTCACCTCCTCCTCTGGCAACATCCCAAAATCTTTGCCTTCTGGACAGTTTGCGATCACTTCCAGGATCCCTGGGTGACTGCGGTTCCCTATTCGAGCCCATTGCGTTATCAATGCAATCCACTTGCTCCATGTGGCATCAGTCGCATGGTGTGTAGATGAGACTCTCCCTTTGAAAATCCATCCCAGCACCGGCAGTCGGGGACCACGATAGTCCACTGTCAATCGCCATTCTCCATTTGACTTTTGCACAGGCCATATGGGGCTGTTGAAAGGTGAATGAGTTTTGTTGATCACTCCCTGGTTCTCCAGCTGATGAATCAATTCCTGGATAGGGATCAGGGAATCTCTGTTGGTGCGATATTGCCGCCAATGAACCATCGTCATAGCCATTGGTACCAGCTGCTCTTCAACCTTCATCAGCTCCACTATAGAAGGGTTCTCTGAGAGACCTGGCAAGGTGGACAACTGTTCACTTCCCCCCACCTCCAAGGCAGCAACACCGAAAGCTCACCGGTATCCTTTTGGATCCTTGAAATAGCCTCTCCTGAGATAATCTATGCCAAGGATGCATGGGGCCTCTGGACCAGTCACAGTGGGGCGTTTGTACCACTCCCTATCAGTTAGACTCACTTCAGCCTCCAGTACAGTCAGCTGCTGGGATCCCCCTGTCACCCCAGAAATGCATATGGGCTCACTTCCTCTGTCTCCTGATGGCATTAAATTGCACTGCGCACCAGTATCTACCAAGGCCTTGTACCTTTGTAGGTCTGATGTGCCAGGCCATCAGATCCACACAATCCAATAGATCCAATTGTCCCTTTCCTCCACCTGGCTGGAGGCAGGGCTCCTCTATTCCTGTTCCTGGTCAGAATATTCACTGTCTGACCCTTGCTGCGTCAAACCAGAAGTCCCCTCGTCAGGCTCGGTGGAGGTAATCTTATTCTTCCCATATCTGCAGGATCGTCAATTGCCTTCTTGTGTTTCGACACTGACTACATTAATGGTCTTTTTGGATGGCCCCTTCTTAACGGCTGTCTTCCCTCTCAGTTCCTGTACACGGTCTTCCAGCTTAAAGGTAGGTTCACCATCCCACTTCCTCATATCCTCCCCCTGGTCACGCAGAAAGAACCAGAGTGCACCACGTGGCATACGCCTCGGGCTCCCTTTCCCTCTGACTGACTGATTCCTTGGGAGACTCCTGATATCCAAGGCAGTAGCCCTTAAGGACGTGGAGGTGCCAAGACTCTCTTCAAAGTTCTGAAGCCAGGAAGAGACAGTTTCCACAGTTGGGTTATCCATTTATGGATAGTATATTGCTGCCAAGCTGGCAGAATATGATGCTGGTACATTCTTGATCACCTTCCTCCACATGGCCCTTGTACATTGAACATCCTCTGGATCTTTGTTATGCTCATCATTCTCTAAATCCCCATAGATAAATTCCAGTACTGCTAGTTCCCTCAGGTACTGGATACCTTCATCAGCAGTGGACCACTTTCCTGAGGAGGTGGAGTTCATTCAGTCTTCCTTGAATGGATATCTTCCTTTGACGCTTGAAAGGAGCCGTCTCCAGAGACTGCAAATTGCTGCCTCTTTTCCAATTCCTCTTTCAATGCCACGATTCCTAGCAAGGGAGCCCAGCTGTTGGGCTTCCTTATCTTCTCGTTGTTGGGTGTCAGCCCCATTATCCCAGCATTGAATCAGCCAGGTAACAAACCGTTCCTGTATCTGGTGGCTGTAATCTTTCCTCAGGCCTCGAAGTTCTAATAAACTCAGGGACGGGGTGGTTTCTGCCTCCTGCTTCAATTCCGTTACTCCCTCCTCCAGTCTCCCTGTTGAGGATCCAGCTTGTTGATCGAGTGTTTCCTCTTCTTCCTCATCCCTCACTAATCGGTGTTAGGGGCCTGTTTTTCTCCTTGTCCACTGCTTCTTTTTTACTATTGGGGCAATTTTGGCGGTTGTAGTTGTTTTGGTCCCTATCTCAAGCTGGGTGTCTTCAGATGTAGTTTGTATCCCTGCCTCTACCACAGTCCTCTCAGAGTACTGAACTGTGGCTCGATAGGCACAGGCCAGGCCCCAGGATGTCACGGGCTCGCTGCACCTTTGCCACCAGGGGTAAACCCCAGAGGCCTAAAAGCCTTTGGCAAACGAATATAACGCACATCCCTGAATTTGGCCGGTTTAAATATGTGCACGTGTCCATTGACACTTTCTCCTCGGCTATGTGGGCTTCTGCTCACACTGGAGAGAAAGGCCGTGATGCCATTGCCCATTGCAAATTGGCTTTCTCGGTCCTGGGCGTGCCGTCTGCTGTGAAATCCGATAATGGTCCTGCCTACGCCTCGCAGAAGACGCGGCAGTTCTTGCATCTATGGGGTGTAGACCACACTTTTGGTATTCCACATTCTCCTACCGGCCAAGCTATTGTTGAACGCGCTCATGGCACTTTGAAGTGTGTTTTCGAAAAACAGAGAGGGGGAATGCATCCACACCAGTACAGCACTAAGAGCTGCTTGTTTTCATCGGGGTAGACAAGGCACCCTTCTATTAGATGGTGTGTCAGTTTGGCAGGGTTTCTTGTCAAACTAATTGGGGTAAAGTCCCAGGCTACAGGGGGTTACAACCATACTAGGAACCTGCCCAAATCCTGCCAGACCCCTTGCCACCCAGGGACAGGCCGCCTCAGGGCACATTTCGGTGTCACCCCACTCGAAACTTGCCTCCTCTCAGACCAAACCGGGATCAGACTACACACAACCCGGATTAGGCCAACTATATTGATTAGTAGTATTAAGAAGCTCACATAAGGGTGGACGAGGACCTTGGGAGCATGCACAATAAAATCATCTACATCAATTTCTGGGAGAGACAGGGGGATGCATTCAATCATTTTCTCCCCAAGGTAGCCCCCCTAACACAGCAAAACTACCGATGCCAGCATGAAATACATCATTACTATTTGTGCCAGGGTGCTCCCGAGTCCCTTCATCCTCCCCAGCACATTGAGGCTATCAATGTAGAAGTAAAGCAGAGAGACAATATTTCGGTAAACATGTTAATAAAACACAAGATAAGTAGCTCCAGCAAACTCTGTGGCCTGCACAGGAGCTTGCTACTAATATGTAAAGCAAGCAATAGAAAAGCAGCTGCTCGTGCCCCATGTTGGCCGCCAAAAAGTAACTGTGGTGGGTTGACTCTGGCTGGGCACCTGGTGCCCAGCAAGCCCTTCCATCACTCCCCACCCCATCCTCCATCAGTACGGCACGCAGGGAGAGAATAAGATTAAAATAAAAGAGCTGTGGGTTATGATAGACAAAGATGTTATTCTCTACTTCCCATCCGCAGGCGATGTTGGGACGAGTCCAGGAAGCAGGGCTCCAGAACATGTATCAGTTGCTCGGAGGAAAAAGCCAAATGCCCCCCATCCTCCTCCTGCCCTCTCCCTTTATAGTTGAGCTGATGTCATATGGTATGGAATATCCCACTGGTCAGCTCAGGTCGGCTGTATCCCCTCCCCCATCCTGCCCTCCCAGCCTCTGGTGCCGTGTGAGCACTGGCAGTCATAACATGGGTGTGTTATCAACACCCTCCAGCTCCCAGTACTGCAGCATGAGGGCTAGATGGGGAAAAGCAGCTCAGCCAGACCCACTACAGGTTTAAAGTAACTTTACTTTGCAGCAAGTATTCATATTGTGCTTTAGAAATGATAATCCTATTATTTCTGAACTGATAGGTACTGTATGTAACAGATGGATCCAAGGTTATAGCTCTTAAATAAACAGACAATGCCTGTAGAAAACAATCTTCTTTTGGTCATACTATCCAAATGGGAGAATTGCTGTCCTCTGAGATACCATGAACAACAATTACAGAAGCACTTTGAGAATCAAATCAGTTGCTGCCACAACTCTTAACATAAATGGCACAAATGGATAGGAAAAAAGGTTCTTGCTTTTGTATAGTGTATAGATTAACAACATAGCCCCTATTCGATGTTAATATTAGAAGTTTTGATAAATTTGTTTTGCTTTAATGTAAAATGATCAATTTGTAATTCTAACACATGGTTTAATTCCTGCAAGGTGGTGAAACCTATCTCTGGGAAAGGAGATGGATTGGGAATGAACAAACTCTCTCTAGAGCCTCGGGTTGAAGGACAAAATACTGCTGCTGCACCTACACAGAAAGGTAGATGTAGTCCTTCTCCTAGTAGCTCTTCATCATCCTCTAGGACAGTTAAGTCTGAATCACCGGCTGTTAGAAGAAAAAGGATATCTCCACTGCCTGTAAGTTGCAAGCTGTGATGAAATTTTTTATTTGGCTATATACTGCAAAATTTTGCTTAGAGGGGCAATTGGTATCTAATCCTTCCTGGGTAGGCAAGATGCTGATATAAAGGGATTATGACAGGGTATCAATTGAGTGAGATATGCAGAGCATATCTCATGTTACACTTGTCTTATGTGTGGAATTTTTGTTCTTAGGTGTGTGTTTTCTTCTTAATTGTTCTGCTTTTGATTTTTATTTGTAGGAAATAAAATAAGAAATGTAGGTACTCGGTTGTTAAAAGATGTATGTTCTCATAGTTTAATTTGCATGAAGAGGTGCCAGGAGGGGTTTTTTTGCTTTTTGGTTGGGATTTTTTTTGTGTGGTGTATGTGGTTTTTGGTGTGTTTTTTTGTGGGTTTTGTTTTGGTTTTTTTTTTTGTTCCCTGTAGTTTTGTATGTCAGTTCTCCAGGCAGGCATATTCCCTTAGGGATAGGATTGTTGACTGGACCCCCCCTAAGCCCCCTCACCTGGACACACACACACACACACACACACACACACACACAGCCCTCAACTGCCCTCTGCCCTTGATTTATGGGTATGGAAGAAAATTAATCATTTAAAATTCATATAGTCTAAGCAGGTTTTAGTTTCTTCAGGTTTTGGGGACTCTTATTCTATGTAATTTGGGGGAAAAAACACACCATAATTAAACTTACTGTTGTCCTGGAAATGCTTATGATGGAGCTGCTTATCTAGTTTCAGAGTGGACGAATAACACCACCTCGACGAGCCCCATCTCCAGATGGCTCCTCTCCATATAGCCCTGAGGAAACAAATCGTCGTATCAACAAAGTTATGCGAGCCAGGCTGTACCTGTTGCAGCAGATAGGACCCAACTCTTTCTTAATTGGAGGAGACAGCCCTGATAATAAATACAGAGTGTTTATTGGTCCTCAGGTACAGAATGTTTTTGTTTTGTTTGTAGCTATTAGTTTATAGTTAATCTTAGAAAACTGTACATAACCAAATTAGATCAAGATAGTCACCAACCCTTGATAATGGTTCTATAAAGTACTGTTTAAAAGATGCAATCTGTGCTTATGTAATATAGTGATCAGCTTGTATTCTTTTAAAATATATAAAAAGTATTAGTTTTGTCTAGAGATTATCTTTAAAAATAAAGACTATGGGAAGAAATTACTAATGTTATGTATATTTATCATTCCTAGAAGTGGCTTCTAATTATATATCTTTGGCTATATATTTTTGTCTATAATTTCGCCACTTCATTTTCCTAGTTTCTCACTCTGAAATACTATATTTCCTCTATTCATGGGATATATAAATAAGCACATGACACAATTCCTTTAATGGTGTGATAATTTCATTAATACCCTTAGTGAGGTTCTTTTCAGAGACTTGCATAGTCCTGCTGTGATGCTGTGTTGGGGAACATTTAGGTTTTTGAGTACACAGAAGCATCTCATTTAAGTTTGATTGCTTTCATGTTATGGGTATATGATGATTATATGCATAAATTCCTTCTAGTATGAAGTGTAGCAATAGCTTCAGCTGACTGTAAAAAATAAAAAAAAAAGGAGGTGAAAAAAATAAAGAGAAAACTGTTTTTATAATTGTTTGCTTTTCCATACATATACCTGAATAATGTTTTGGGGATTCATGTTTTCTGCAAGGCCATGCAAGAAGATATTTATGTCTAAATATGAAATATTTTGCATTAACTACTATATAATTTTTTTTTAAGGAGGGGGGGCTAGTATATGTCTCCATGATGCAGTTAATGATTTATGTAATTATTAATTCAGTAGAGCCCTAGCATATACTTTTCTTTGCAGACTTGTAGCTGTGGCCGTGGGATGTTTTGTATTCATTTGCTGTTTGTTATGTTGCGAGTCTTCCAGCTTGAACCCTCAGACCCAATGCTCTGGAGAAAGACACTGAAGAACTTTGAGGTAATAGATTTCTAATAGGTCTAATGGCAAATTTAAAATACCCTCCAGGTAAAAGTCTTTAGGGCACTATCTTAAAAATGCTGGGAACTGATGATTTTCATAGAATTTCATAGAATAGAATTTCATAGAATAGTTCAGGTTGGAAGGGACCTGAAAGATCATCTAGTTCCAACCCCCCTGCCATGGGCAGGGACACCTTTCACTAGACCAGGTTGCTGAGAGCCTTATCCAGCCTGGCTTTGAACATGTCTAGGGATTTCAAAGCAACAAGAATATATGCTTTTATTTATATCTTTAATTTTGGGTCAGGAGATCTGCAAGTAGAAAAAAAAATCTGCAAGTAAAAGGCATAACTAAAAGAATTAATAGAGAGATGTAGTTTACTGAGTGACTCAAATCTTGGATTTTATACTCAAATTTGTATATCTGTCTCGCTGATTAGCTGAAAGGTAAACAGAATGAGGATCTTCAGAAGTAACTGTGTGTACACTTAAAGCTATTATTTTTAATAAGCAAATAGGTTTTTGTTGTAGTTTCTTGTGATCTATTTATTAGTAAGACTTCTGAAATTCCTGCTGCTACTGCTAATGCATTATTGAAGTAATTGACCTTCAGTAATATTACCTTTTAAAAACAAGCTATTTAAAGCATAAATGACTGTTGGTATCTTTTTCTGATGTTAGGTTGAGAGTTTGTTCCAGAAATATCACAGTAGGCGTAGCTCAAGGATCAAAGCTCCATCTCGTAACACCATCCAGAAGTTTGTCTCACGCATGTCAAATTCTCATACATTGTCATCATCTAATACTTCTACATCTAGTTCAGACAACAGGTTAGTATTTTTCTAAAGGAATTAAAAGCTTTATTCCATAGTTTTTTTTCTAATTCTCAAGGTTTAGAATCACCTACATTCTTCTTGTTCAAAGCAGCTTTCCTTTCAAACCACGATAAGTCTCTGTATTTGTGGTCAAGAGTCAAGCATACTGTAGTCAGTTATACCAAGTGGACATATTTGCTTTATACCTTCTGTTTGAAAAACATTAAGTAGAGTTGTGAAAATAATTGTTTTGACTCTATGAATTTGGGAAACAAACTCTAGAAATGTAAAAGATCATCTTCAAGAATGAAGCATATATTAACTTTGGAAACTTGTTTATTTGTGTGCATTTGTTCAAATACAGCACTTGTACAAATGCTGACAAATGAAGAAACAGGTTTTCTTTTTTTTTTTTTCTCATTCTAATAATTCTGTACTACCCTGCAGAAATGTTTGTGCCTATGAAAATATACTGAAAAATTTCAGGGTAAATGTTCTGTTTGTGTAAACATATATAATGAATGTTTTCTATATATCTGTATATATTTAAGCATATTTTTTAAAAAACAATACAAAATTAATGGTTTAGCTATTTTAAGGGAGTTATTGAACTATTATGATTTTTATAGTTTATACCATATTAAAAGATGCCTTATCAATTTTAAGTGATGTCTGGTTCTTTGATAAATTGGTTTTTTTCTGATTTCAGTGCTTTTGCTTGTTGTTTTCCTTTATTTAGAAAAGATATTGGCTAACATTTTAAACAAGCCATTTGTGTATGTGTTAGTTAGTGGACTGAGTGAACTAGACATCCTATATAGACATCAAACCACACAAGGCAACCAAAAATGAGGCTTTCTTTTGTGTAAAGTGAAACTTAAGGAGTACTTAGATATGTTACTTTGTGATAATAAGCATATAGTTAGATGAATATATTCAGACAGGCTTATAATTCTGATATACAGTTTGTTACCTTAATTTCCCATACTATTTTAATTATTTTTCCAAATTGTCAAATTGTGTCATTATAAATAAATTACATAAGTAGCTCCAGAATATATTATGTATTTAATTGTTTGGTTTATTTGGCAAGCCAGTTCCTTTGCATAGGAAGATTTTTTTCCCATAGCAATGGCTTTATTGGACTGTGAACTTGACTACATTAGTTCTCATTTTTGACAGGATGAAAGATTCGGTTGTTCGACAGTACACCTGATGATTAGTTCCCAGTATTACTGGTTCAATGAGATAAGCTGTCATTCAGTGTGACTCTAATCTTGTATGATATAAGTATTGGAGAACACTGAGCATCAGATTCCTTTGAGATAAAAGTTACTCAGTTCTGATAATTACTGTGACTTGCAGTTATTTTTGTTTTACTACTAATTCTTCAAAAATAAGTTTTAAATTAATACTTGTGTTTCTATACATGCCATGGAACTGAATTTTTCACTGTAAACTTATTTTTGCCAAAGAAAATTAACATCAATCATTTGCAAGAAAATAGGAGTATGTATAGAAACAATGTATATACAATTTATTTTTATTTTAAAAATATACTGTTGCTGAACAAATACAGGGTTTCTGCAAACTTTTAGACATGCACCAACTATAACAAACTTTTATTATAAATAGTAAGAGTTTTGCACATTTAAACAATGTTACAGAAGAATAAATCTGTATTTTTCATTACATATTCTTTAAGTTTAGAATAATTTTTCTGTCAATCTGCCTTTATGGCATCAGTCCATGTCAAATGGTGGGGCTGTTTCCACCCCTGGGGCAGTCAATTCCAGACTGCACTGGAACAGGGTAAAGCTCCAGAACACTTGCATTACATTGATGACATCATTGTATGGGATGACATGGCAGAAGTAGTTTTTGAGAAAGGAAGGAAAATAATCGAAATCCTTGTGAAGGCCAGTTTTGTCATAAAATGAAGGTCAAGGGACCTGCACAGGAGATCCGGTTCTTATGAATAAAATGGAA
This sequence comes from Todiramphus chloris collaris, assembly GCA_025345505.1. NCBI lineage: Eukaryota > Metazoa > Chordata > Aves > Coraciiformes > Alcedinidae > Todiramphus > Todiramphus chloris. Next base: position 26,746 of record JANVCC010008511.1, on the reverse strand, counting down.
AGATGGGCATCACCAGATCCCAATGGATGTGATTAACAGGATAGCAGCCATGTCCCCACCAATCAGTAAAAAGGAAACACAGGCTTTTGTGGGTGTTGTAGGTGTCTGGAGGATGCATATCCCAGACTACAGTCTGATTGTGAGCTCTCTCTAGCAAGTGACCTGGAAGAAGGATTAGAAATGGGGCCCTGTGCAGCAACAAACCTTTGAACAAATTAAACAGGAGATTGTGCATGCAGTAGTCCTTGGACCAGTCTGGATAGGACAAGATATTAAAAATGTGATGTACACCACGGCTGGGAAGAATGGTCCTACCTGGAGCCTCTGGCAGAAAACACCCAGGGAGACTTGAGGCTTACCTCTAGGGTTTTGGAGTTGGGGGTACAAATGATCCGAGGCCAACTACACTCCAACTGAAAAAGAAATATTGGGAGCATATGAAGGAGTTTGAGGTGCCTCAAAAGTGGTCGATACTGAAGCACAGCTCCTCCTGACACCCTGACTGCCAGTGCTGGATGTTCAAAAGGAGGGTTTCCTCTCCATGGCAATACACCATGCAACTGATGTCATGTGGAGTAAGTGGGTTGCACTGATAACACAATGGTCTCAAATATGGAGCCCCAGCCACCCAGCTAGATCAGTCAGTAGAGCACGAGACTCTTAATCCCAGAGTTGTGGGTTCATGCCCCACATTGGGTGCTATAAAGGACTGTCATGTTTTAACCTCTGTCGGCAGCTAAACACCAAACAGCTGCTCGCTCACCATTTCTCTCACACACACACCCTGTGGGTGGGAAGGAAGGAGAATCAGGAGGAAGAAAAAGGTGAGACCCTATGGTTGAAATAAGGGCAGGTTAATAAAAAAAACACAGAGAGTGAAAAGCAGCAGTAATAATGATAGCACTCATGAAACAAAGTGAGTGATAAAGACTGGGAGGCTCTATATGTGCCCAAGATTCTACTTTTCCTGCTCTAGCTATACACTGAAGCTACACAATGAAACAAGTTAAAAACAGGTACTTTGGCCCAACCCTCCCCTTATATAGAGGGCATGATGTCAGTTTGGTATTGAAAATCCCATTGGCTGTGGTCCCTCACAGCTCTGCCCACTCCCAACTGCTTGAGCCAGCAGGTGCTTATGATAATTAACCCAAACTGAACTCAGGAATGTATCTATTTAAAAATTAAGGTGGGGGTAAATAAAATGGAATTAACATGTAAAACAGGGAAAATGGTGGGGTTTGGTTTTTTTTTTTTAAACTACATTAATATGTAGATATTGGGTGACAGAGCACTGGAACAGGCTGCCCAGAGAGGTGGTGGAGACTTTCAATACCCCCCTGGACACATTCCTGTGCAACCTGCCCTAGATGATCCTGCTTTGGCAGGACTAGATGATTTCCAGAGGTCACTTCCAACCCCTAATGTTCTTTGATTCTGCAATATATTAGCATTCATGTGAATCTATTATATTTGTTTCTCAGTGCCAGAAAATTCTTGAGAGGCTGTTAACTTCTGTTAATTTTTTGAGTTTTACATATGTTCATCAAATAGTATTTACAGTTTTCTGCAATGGGTTAAAGACTATCTTGTGACCCAATGCTCTGAAAGGAGTGTGGAAAAAACCAGTATGTACCTTTCAAAAATCTAGAAATTTCTTAGTTTTTCAAAAACAAATGATAAGTAAAAAAGCAAAGACTGGCTTGTTTAGAGAAGCTTTGGCGGGGGGGATAAGTACCCAGGAATGGGCCTTTCAATATTTAGTTGGTATCTGACCTAATTTGAAAAGATGTCATGCGTTTTGTGACATTACCTTTCATTTCAACAAAGTGTTGTCTGTCTGTACTCAGTGCTTCTAAAAATTTGGTTGCTTATTCGGACCAAGGTTTAAGAGATTGATTCATGAATAGCACATGGTTATTTGGAAGTGACTATTCCAAACTGGAAGTTAATCTTTTTCACTGTTAAAGCCTGTTCTGAATTCTGATATGCCATTTTTACAATCACAAATATTTATTTTTATAGTATGAAAGATGAAGAAGAACAGATGTGCCCCATTTGTTTGTTAGGCATGCTGGATGAAGAGAGCCTAACTGTGTGTGAAGATGGCTGCAGGAACAAATTACACCACCACTGCATGTCAATATGTATGTTGTCATATTTGTCTCATTAAGTTCTGGTGACTCTAAATATGCAAAAGTATTATAACTTAGTGAGTGTATTGTAGGATTTTTGTTTGTTTTAAAAGTTATACAGAAACCTCCTCCAAAGTGATGACTAGCTTTTTGAGAGAGTGCTATCATTCAGGTACTGTTGATATGCCTTATTTATCAGTTATCAAATTGCAACTTGATTTGTGAATGCTTTCAGAAAGAAGTTAATTTCAGGGGTAGAGGTTTGAGCCTCTTACCTAAGTGAGAAGATCATGTCCAACTAGAGCAAGGTTAGGAATAGACTTTTACCCCTCTGTGACTTGTCATTAGAATGCAAGAAAGTCATCTACTAGGATTATAGAGTGAATTAGGGAGTATGTTTCTATATACTTTATTAAATAAAGTATATAAATAGTTTGCTTTAATAAATAAAATTCCATCTCCCATGTTTTAATACTTCTGTAAAAGTCTTGCTTATGTTTGAGGCACAAAAAGAACTGCATTTCAATTCATAGAATCATAGAATGGCTTGAGTTGGAAGGGACCTTAAAGATCTAGTTCCAACCCCCCTGCCATGGGCAGGGACACCTCCCACTAGAGCAGGTTGCTCAGAGCCTCATCCAGCCTGGTCTTAAACATTTCCAGGGATGAGGTGTCCACAACTTCTCTGGGCAACCCATTCCAGTGACTCGCCACCCTCATAGTAAAGAACCTCTTCCTAATGTCTAATCTAAATCTACCCTACTCTAGTTTAAAACCATTTCCCCTTGTCCTATCACCACATGCCCTTGTAAACTGTCCCTCCCCAGCTTTCCTGTAGACCCCCTTTAGGTACTGTAAGGCTGCTATAAGGTCTCCCTGGAACCTTTTCTTCAGGCTGAACAGACACAACTTCCTCAGCCTGTCCTTGTAGGAGAGGTGCTCCAGTCCTCTGATCATCTTTGTGGCCCTCCTCTGGACCCTCTCCAACAGATCCATGTCATATGTCAATTCATAACTTTTAATATTAATTGTAGTGATAAGTTGAAGTGTTTCTGCATGCAAAAATGTTTAAATGTACATATTTATCAGTCTTCAGCACATGGTTCAGTTCAGAAGTGTTTATCCTGAACTGACATTCTTCAGTAAAACATAAAAGTAATAATGCTATCTTCTGGTTTTATGCACTGTAAAACTGAAATACATATTATCCTGTTGCTGTGTTCCAGGGGCAGAAGAATGCAGAAGAAACAGAGAACCACTTATATGTCCTCTTTGTAGATCTAAATGGCGTTCTCATGATTTCTATAGGTAAGGATTCAGTCTAAGTATAACAATCTGTTTCTGGATCCTTAGTTGATGTTCCTAAATGTGCTGAAGTATTTACTTTAGTAAATGTTCATTTGTTAATCCATGCTATTTATTGTTAATCTGTAGTCATGAATTGTCAAGCCCTGTGGATCCTTCTTCTGTTCTCCATGTGGTTCATCAACAAATTCAGCATCAATCTACAGTTGAATCACAAAGGACTCAAGATAGCAACTTTAACCATGCTCGTTATGGACTCCAGCAGATCCCTTCTGCCTATAAAGATTTAGCTGAGACATGGATTCAGGTAATTTTACTTTGTAAAAGAAGCATAAATGTAAAAACTGATATTTTTTAAAACTGTTTTGCTAGATTTGCCAAATCTACAATTCAAAAATTTATTCTGAATCCCATCATCTTTATGGTTGATTATTATTGGAAAGAATTATATTTAATTTGCATCAGAAGAAAAACCTTTCCAGTTCTTGTTTTTACTGGAGTTTCAGTTTTGGCCTTCATGTCAGGCCTCATGGTAAAGGTTCATGTAACAAAATGTAGCATTCTTAATTCTAGTTTTGGTTGTGCAAGTGTCATATAAATGCAAAGTTAGAACTTACTGTTACCCAAGTTGGCTTGCAGGAGATAAATGACCTAAATAACCTCTAGAGTCTAGAGATGGGTTTTACTGAGCGGGAATCACATACTTAAAAGAAGAGTGGGAGAACTTGTATTGCCTATGTTTGCTGTAACTTTTGTCTGGTATAGCCAGAACTTGGTTTCAGAATTGTTTATATCAATGTCTAGAAACAAACTCCATACAGAATAATTAAAATTCAGAGTGAATTAAACCATCCATACAGTCATTCTCCCACTTCTCTTACCAGAGTTTTTGGAGAACTGATGACTTAAAAATGAAACATCATAAATGATATCACAGAATCTTTTTTTAAGACACTACCTTCTGTCATATTTTTGCTGTCGGGCTTTTTAAGATGATCTTTCACCAGAAACATTTATTTGCTCTTTTTGATTGCTCTTAAGTACTGAAGTTGCAGTATTATTCAGTTTGACTCCTGTAATGTTGCTTTCTTTGGCAGGTATTTGGAATGGAGTTAGTTAGCTGCTTGTTTTCTCGAAACTGGAATATACGAGAGATGGCACTTAGATGTCTTTCCCATGATGTTAGTGGTGCTCTATTACTGGCTAATGGTGAAAGCACTGGTAATTCTGGAAGTAGCAATGGAAACAACATAAGTGCTGGAGCTTTGGGAGCAATTAGTGGGTCATCTCAGACCAGTATCTCAGGAGATGTGGTGGTAGAATCCTGCTGCAGTGTGCTGTCCATGATCTGTGCTGATCCTGTCTACAAAGTGTACGTTGCTGCTTTAGTAAGTAGCTGTTTACTCACTGTATTCTAGTAAATTCCAAATTACTTCATTTTTGAAAGGGAGGACATATATGAAGACAGGAATCCTAATAATTGTTGTTGAGCACCACTGATGACTTTTAACTATCATCTGAAAGCAGGTTGAACAAAATCCTCAGCAAGAGTGAAATGTCATGACTCCACTGGTCAAATATAAGGAAATGCTTGCTATAGTGCTAAGGTTTAACAATACTTGCATGACCAGATTCTTTCCAATCTCAAAGAAAACATAACTAATGCTAACAGTGAATATATAGTAAGCTGTTAAATTTCATCTATTTTGAATGCAATTTATATAGAATTATTTGCAGCTCTTAAAAAAAAAAAATTGTGTAGCTAATTTAATTTCTTATGTATTGTTTTTTCCTTTCCCTTAGAAAACCTTAAGAGCCATGCTGGTCTATATTCCTTGTCATAATTTAGTAGAGAGGACTAAACTACAGCGACTTCTCAGGCCAGTTGTAGAGACAATATTAGTTAAATGTGCAGATGCCAACAGGTATGGTGTCTCATGAACTTAAAATTCATTTTGGATTGTTACTGAAATGTCTCGAAGATTCATTTGTTGCTATTTTATATGGAATTAGGAGACCATTTATAGGTGACGGTGAAATAAAATGTGTGGATCATATGTATAAATGTTTTTGTTAGTCTAGTTGCTACCAACCAACTTCTATCTTGATAGTTGTAGGTTTTGAAGGCATCTAATTATATTTTTCCAACACTTATGGATCGTAAATAATGTTTTGCTTGCATAAGGCCTTTTTTCCTCTTAAAATAAATTAAGATATGTTGGGTGCAGTCATCAACTATCCCCTCCATGTCATTTGATATTGATTGCTTTGGTCTAATTCTCATGACTGCCTTTTAAGCAATCAGCAAATATCAATCATAAAAGTTTGTATCTTTAATACGTATGTATGTTTCCTACTTCATCAAAAGCTGTTGTACATTTATGTCATGAAATGTTAACATAGCAGTGCTACTTTTTACTTCATAGTGTAAAGTTAGGAGACAGCTATTCTGAATGAATGCATTTGGCAGTTCTGACTTGAGTAGGCCTTGTCTTCTTCTCCCAAGCTATGTCATCTGCTCTGCCAGACTTTCAGTTTATCTCCTAAGCAGCATTGCTTCTGAAACTGCAACTAGAGATGCACTGGCAATAGTTTATCAATAGAAAATCTGAAATTAAAGATATAAGTGAAATAGAACTGTTTTTTATGGTGCTGGATTCCTGGATTTGTCCTGTTTGTGACAAAGGATGAAATCCTAACATGCAATTGAATTAATTTATTTTCCTGAAAGTCTCAAAGAATTTGAGAAATGGGGAAGCTGATTTCTATTGGGATATTTTTATTTATTAGTGATAGATATGTTTCTGGACGTGTCCTTGTAAAAATGTTGCTACTGGTATCTTACAGATAGAGGATTATAGAAGTGTATTGGAATAAAGTAAAGTGAAATAATTTCCCAAGCACAATTCTAAGATAATGATTAGTGAAATGTAATGATTAAAATGTTTTTTCTTGAAAGCACCTGCTTAAAGTTGTTTGGGTTTTTTGTTTTAATTCCTTATAGTCGAACAAGTCAACTTTCAGTCTCAACACTATTGGAGATGTGTAAAGGTCAAGCAGGAGAGCTGGCAGTTGGGAGAGAAATACTTAAATCTGGTAATAATAGCTCTTAACATGTAATCAAATAATAATTACAAGCAAATATACTGAAGTGTTTTAAATTTAATGCAGGTATTATCCTGTATTTGTCAGCATGGCAATTAGAACAGTGTTGCTCTCAGCAGTTTGAGGGGGCAGAGTGGTGTTAATTTGGGCATATATTGTGTATTTCTGTATGATATAGTTCTGATCTTTACTTGGATCAGAATTTAGAATGTGAACATATCTAATCCTTATTTTATCAACTTTTTAATAGGATCTATTGGTATTGGTGGTGTTGATTATGTCTTAAACTGTATTCTTGGAACCCAAACTGAGTCTAGCAACTGGCAAGCACTACTGGGGCGACTTTGTCTAGTAGACAGACTTCTGTTGGAATTTCCTGGTGAATTTTATCCCCACATTGTCTATGGAGGTGTTTTACAAGCTGATACTGAAGTAGACAGGTACTTAATTATACTATGAGACTATTACTCTTTGTAGTTGAATGGGGTGTTGGTGATTTCTTCAAAAATAGGTTGTTTTACTTCCTGAAAACAAATAGTGTGTATTTAAATGCAGAAGTGCACTTACTTCACAGAGTAAATGGTTGCCTTTTTTTTAAATTTCTGACTTGTAAAATCAATTCTGAAACACCAGTGCACCAGTAAGTCTCCTTTCTACTGCAGAACTGACAGCTAAATAGCTTATCTTGAAATGGCTTTCTTAGCACTAGTCAACTAGAGTATATCAGTTTATAAGACACTTCTTTTTTTTTTTTCTTTTTTTTTTTTTTTTAACTTTCAGGTATAAGAAACTTCTCTCCCTCTTAAATTTCACCTTGCAATCAATTGATAATTCCCACTCAATGGTTGGAAAACTATCACGGCGAGTATTTTTGAGTGCAGCAAGAATGGTGGCAAGAGTGCCCCATGTTTTTGTAAAGCTGTTAAAAATGTTGAGTGTGATATGCTCAACTCATTATGCAAAGATGTATCAACATCTGATGGCAATAGCAGATGAAATGGAAATTGCAAACACCATCCAGCTAGACATGGAAGAAATGCACTCTGGGGAATTTCAACATAACATTTTTCATCTACCTGTACCATATAACTCTTCAGAAGCTACAGAAAGTAATACCCCTAACAATACTGTCCAGTTATCAAGGAAAAGTGAGAAAAGTGTAAGTGACAAAAAACTGAGTGCCAATCCAGAGGACACTTCTGAGATGCTGGCTGGCCTTGCTGTGGAACTTCCCATTTCATCAGTAACCACTGAGCAATCAAAGTCAGCCATTCAAACAAAAGGAATAACCCCCAGTCAGTGTTTAAACTCTTTTCCCTCATCACAGTCACTATTCCCAATGCTTCTGTCTCCTTCAAACCCATCTGTAATAGCTTGCACTGTAACAGATGTCTATAAACTCAAACCTCAGGGATTTCTTTCCTGCAAAATCCCCTCACCTTCTCAAACGCAACAGAAACTTTCTCTTGGGTTTCAGAGAAACTGTTCTGAAAATAAAGAACCAGAGAAACTTTTTCCAGTTTTTACCCAAGCCAGGCCATTGCCATCCAGTCACATACATAGTCCAAAGCCATCAAGACCTACCCCAAGTAATGTGAACAAGGAGGGAGAAACCTCAAAAACCAGTATGACACTTGACCTAAATGATATTTTGCAGTGTGATGGCAATAGTAGTAGCAGTGCAGTTATACCAAGTAAAGAGACAGTGTTCACACCAGTACATGAGAAATGTCAATTGGATGTCAATGCAGAGCTCAATTCCAGTATTGAGGACCTGCTCGAGGCCTCCATGCCAACAAGTGATGGCACAGTTACATTCAAGTCTGAAATTGCAGTTCTTTCTCCTGAGCAGGCAGAAAATGATGATACTTATAAAGATGATGTAAATCATAATCAAAAATGCAAGGAAAAGATGGAAGCTGAAGAAGAAGCTTTTGCTATTGCTAGGGCAATGTCAGCATCTCAAGATGCCCTACCAGTAATTCCTCAATTACAGATTGAAAATGGTGAAGATATCATAGTCATTCAGCAGGATGTAAGTATACATATGGTAATTTAGCATAAGTCTCAAGTGAGGTTCACTGAATTTATAAAGCAATGCTGTTGTATTTCCAAAGTTATATAAAACATAAAGGGACTCAGTACTGTCTCCTAGAAGTTAGAGTATAAACATTCTACCAATTGAGGGTGCAAACAGAATTATTTTATGGTTATTAGCAAGTTTAGTGATAGTATTTGGAAGAGAAACATCATGTCATACACCAACCTTTAAAATGGCAAAAAAGCAAGCATAAAAATGGGGAAACAGGAAATGAGAACAAAGCTTTTAAGTAGAACTGTACTGGGTCTTAATGCTGATTTACTTTGAAGGCAATTGTACAAAACCAAATTAGTTTCTGAAAGGAAAGGCAGATAGAGTAGGAAGAGATCTTGCTGTCAGCACATATATAGAGTGGTGTGAGATATATTAGAAATTTAAAAAAAAAGTTTGTTTATAAATACACAAAAGCATAAGAAATAAGAAGAGAGAAATGAGGATGATTAAAGGGCTGGAACACCTGCCTTATGAGCAAAGGCTGAGAGACCTGGGGCTTTTTAGTCTGGAGAGGAGAAGACTGAGAGGGGATCTAATTAATGTCTATAAATACATGAGGGCTAGGCACCAAGAAGGCGGGGACAACCTCGTTTCACTTGTGCCTTGTGATAGGATATGGGGCAATGGATTCAAGTTTGAGTACAGGAAGTTCCACCTCAACATGAAGAAGAATTTCTTTACTGTAAGGGTTACAGAGAAGTGGAACAGACTTCCCAGAGAGGTTGTGGAGTCTCCTTCTTTGAAGACTTACAAGACCTGTCTGGATGCATTTCTGCATGATCTCCTCTAGTTTTGTCCTGCTCTGGCAGAGGGTTGGACTCAATGATCTTCAGAGGTCCCTTCCAACCCCTAACATTCTGTGATTCTGTGAAATTACTGAATGACACTTTTGCCTCAGTCTTCACTGCTAAGGCCAGCTCCCAGGGGTTCCATCCCTATAAGACTACGGAGGAAGTCTGAAGGAAGAAAGATTTTGTCTCAGTTGAGGAGGATTGGGTTAGAGAGCAATTAAGTAAACTGAACATCCACAAGTCCATGGGTCCTGATGGGATGCACCTGAGAATGCTGAGGGAAATGGTGGAGGTCATTGCTAGGCCACTCTCCATAATCTTCGAGAAGTCCTGGAGAACAGGAGAGGTGCCTGAGGACTGGAGGAAGGCTGATGTCATCCCAATCTTCAGAAAGGGCAAAAAGGAGGACCTGGGTAACTATAGGCCAGTCAGCCTCACCTCCATTCCTGGAAGGGTGATGGAACAGCTTGTTCTTGCCACCATCTCAAAGTATATTGAGGAAAGGAGGCTTATCATGAGTAGTCAACATGGATTCAACAAAGGGAAGTCATGCTTGACTAATCTGATAGCCTAATGATGACACATCTAGATGGATAGATGAGGGGAAGGCAGTGGATGCCTTCAGCAAAGTTTTCGATACTGTCTCCCATGATATCCTTGCAGCCAAGCTTAAGAAGTGTGGCTTGGATGGTTGTGTGGAGAGATGGATTGGAAACTGGCTGAAGGACAGAGCCCAGAGAGTTGTGATCAGTGGAGAAGAGTCTAGTTGGAGGCCTGTGGGTAGTGGTGTTCCCCAGGGGTCGGTCCTGGGTCCAGTGCTGTTCAATATATTCATCAATGACCTGGACGAAGGGATAGAGTGTACCCTCAGCAACTTTGCTGATGATACAAAACTGGGAGAAGTGGCTGACATGCCAGAAGGCTGTGCTGCCATCCAGCGTGACCTGGACAGGCTGGAAAGCTGGGCGGGGAGAAATCTAATGGAGTTCAATAAGGGCAAGTGTAAAGTACTGCATCTGGGGAAAAACAACCCCAAGTATCAGTACAGGCTGGGGGCTGATCTGTTGGAGAGCAGCTCTGGGGAGAAAGATCTAGGAGTCATGGTGGACAAGAGGATGGCCATGAGCCAACAATGCGCCCTCGCGGCCAAGAAGTCCAATGGCATCCTGGGATGCATTAAGAAGAGCGTGGCCAGCAGGCCGAGGGAGGTTATCCTCCCCCTCTACTCTGTGCTGGTGAGGCCCCACCTGGAGTACTGTGTCCAGTTCTGAGCATCCCAGTTCAAAAAAGATAGGGAGCTACTGGAGAGTGTCCAGTGAAGAGCCACTAGGATGATTAAGGGAGTGGTGCATCTCCCTTATGAGGAGAGGCTGAGAGGGCTGGGTCTTTTTAGCCTGGAGAAAAGGAGACTGAGGGGTGACCTTTTTAATGTCTATAAATATGTAAAGGGCAAGTGTCAGGAGGATGGAGCCAGGCTCTTCTCATAGAATCATAGAATGGCTAGGGCTGGAAGGGACCTCCGAAGGTCATCTAGTCCAGCCCCCCCTGCAGTGAGCAGGGATACCCTCTACTAGACCAGGCTGCTCAGAGCCTTGTCCAACCTCACCTTGAATATCTCCAGGGATGGGGCCTCAACCACCTCCCTGGGTAGCCTATTCCACTGTTAATTCACTGTTCTCAGTGACATCCAGTGATAGGACAAGGGGTAATGGGTACAAGCTGGAGCATAGGAGGTTCCAGGTAAACATAAGGTAAAACTTTTTCATGGTGAGGGTCACAGAGCACTGGAACAGGCTGCCCAGAGAGGTTGTAGAGTTCCTTCTCTGGAGACATTCAAAACCTGCCTGGACGCGTTCCTGTGTGACCTGATCTAGGTGATCTTGCTCTATCAAGGGTGTTGGACTAGATGATCTTTTGAGGTCCCTTCCAACCCCTAACGTTCTGTGATTCTTTGAAAGAAAGGAATACTTTATACAAGTTCACAAAATGGTTGAGTGTATGCACTCGAGAGTAAGACAGGTGCTGGAAGCTTACGAGGCTGCATGCCTAGGAAAAGTAACAGACTTGGTATAGTTACTGGAAAGTGGAATGAGATGTTGGGTTTTGTGATCCTTTGCATTAGGTAACATATGAAGCATAACAGAAATAAATGCAGTAGAAAATATTATTTTGTTTGTGTTTGCTATAGGTGCTCCCTAAACCCTTGACTGAATGTGAGATCAGGAATTGTCCTGGTTTGAGTGAGAACAGAACTAATTCTGTTCAGTGATTTTACTTTTCAGCTCAGTTCTTCTAACTAACTGCACTGTCTGAAGTTAACAGCGTCTGCTTCTAGCAGTGATAACACCCCATGTTTAGAGTTACTACCAAGGACTGGTATGCAGACCAAGGCCACTGCTGGATCTTGTGCACTGTGTTCTGGGGTGCAGAAAGCAAAAGGCTGCACCTGCAGGGAGGAGCAGACAGGACAAGTGACCCTAAACTGACCAACGTGGTACAGGATTCAGGCACACACAGACTGGGATCAAAGGCAGAATGGTCAGAGTCGTCCTTGGATGCCCTGAGGAAGGAACTGGAAGAGGACCCAAGCCAAGCCAAGAAAAGCTGGCAAAGCAGTCAAAGAGGGTGCAGAGAGAGGGAGAGAGCGAGAGAAAGAGAGAATGAGACCCTTCTGATCCCTCATTTTTATACTGAATGTGACGTATATGGAATCCCTCATTTGTCAGTTTGGGGTCACCTGTCCTGTCCGCTCCTCCCCACAGGTGCAGCCTTTTATTTTCTGCACCCCCCAATGTGGTACACAAGTTCCATCAGTGGCCTTGGTCTGCACACCAATCCTTGGTAGGAACTCTAAATATGGGGTGTTATCACTGCTAGAAGCAGATGCTGTCTAGGAAAACAGGCTGCTAACTTCAGACAGTGCAGTTAGTTACAACTGAGCTAGAAAGTAAAATCACTGAACAGAATTATTTCTGTTCTCACTCAAACCAGTACAGGAATAGAAAAAAGTCTTGCTTCTATTTTTGTCCTTACATCTTACCTTTCACCTTCAGGTAGTAAAATAGAGTTGCCTCTCATTCTTACATACAGTAGGAATATGTGGATTAAGGAATACGCTGATGTTCTGGTCTCAACCAAAACATGTATAGCATGTAGTACAAATAACTGTAAGGGAGAGGTGAGGCAAATAAACCTGAATATTTCATAACCTTCCAGAATGTCTATGTTTTAGATGCATGTTATTAAACATGGGATTGATTTGGAATTTAATTTGCAGACACCAGAAACCCTGCCTGGATATACCAAAGCAAAACACCATTACAGAGAAGATACAGAATGGCTTAAAGGTCAGCAAATTGGTCTTGGAGCTTTCTCTTCCTGTTACCAAGCTCAAGATGTAGGAACAGGGACATTAATGGCTGTAAAACAGGTAAACACTTAATTTTCTTGAATATATTGTACTTGTTCTTCAATATTTCTTTGAAATATTAAATATAAAAGCTCTCTGCTCTCACAGACTTCTGTTCCCTCCTTCCTCTTCTCCCTGTCATGTGTACTCACATGATACATAAAGCAAAATCTTTATGTGCATTGAATTTAACATAATGTTTTCATTTTCTTTTACTTCTCCCTAAAAGGAAAAAAAAATGTACTTTTTTATATGACCCTTTTCTTTCATAGTTCTTCAAATGCATTTTTGTTTTTATCAAGTTCACAAATAAGTGACAGAGATAGGAGTGGAGTCCATGTATCTTGATTCCAAATTGATGCTCTATTTGAAGATAGCTATTAAAAGTAATTTCCCTTTTTCAAGATTTTTTTTCCTAAAACAGTTTAAGCAGAGGAAATGTAGTTTAATGCTTGTTTCTTCTGATCCAACAACCAACTTTGATTCAAGTATTTTTAATATTTAAATTAATAGATACAAAAATGTGACTGAGAAAAGAGGCCCAAATGCACATGCTTCGCTCAAGATTTTGGAAGGTTCTAGACACGAGTAAATCTTTCACATTTAAGGTGCCCTAGGTCTGTATCAGCAATAGCAACATAGAGGGAATATTAGTTCAAATGTTTTTGTATTAATTCTAGAATGAAATATCTATGGAATTGATCAATTTCAAAACATTTAATCAGGGAAAGAATATCTGTCATCAGGTATTTCTCCTTTGAAACTCTCTTGCTTGTGAAAGAGTAGGACTGTCCATGTGGTCCTTGAGACTCTTCCTGGACAGGTGATAACATTTCTAAGGCCCAGGGGAAATTCACTGTAGCATACTATTATTTCAGATTTAGTATGGAACAGAGCTGAGGTTGGTTCCAGTTCCATTTCTGGACTTCTGATTGGCTTTTTTTTTTTGCCCATTGACTTGGATTTGGGATAAGATGTTTAGTTATGAAACAGGTAGTATGGTTAAACTGGTAAAAAGCCTTACAAATAACATCACTGTCAGAATCCTGTTTCAGGCCTTATCTTTCTCTTCTTCAACATCTGAAAAAAAAAACCCCACGAAAAAACACAAATTAAAAATTTCCTCATTTAAGCAGAGGGAAGTTTCCCCACACCACACTTTGAAAGATTTTTGATGGTATTTCTCCAGAAGATCACTCTTAATTTTCTATGACTGTCTCACATGGAGATATACAGTCTTAGCTAAAGGGACTTGAAAGAAAAGAATATTTGCTATTTCCAGATGGTAAAAAGGGACAGAAAATCATCCATTCTTGTTACTGTACTGAAGTGGGATGGTTACAGGACTGGTAATTATGTAAGGTAAATCTGAATGACATATTTCAAAACAGGTGACATATGCCAGGAACACATCATCTGAGCAAGAAGAGGTAGTTAAAGCACTGAGAGAAGAAATAAAGATGATGAGTCTTCTAAACCATCCTAACATTATTCGAATGTTGGGAGCTACATGTGAGAAGAGTAACTATAACCTCTTTATTGAATGGATGGCAGGTAAACAACTGTATGCTAAAGAAAATAAAAGTATCTGTTGAGTCTTGAACTATGCAGTTTCATACTTTAAAATATTCCATGCATCACTTCCATTTACAAAGTTATATATGTATTACTGTTGGTAACCAATATAAAGGTTTACTTCCAGAACGGTTTAAGTGGTATTCTTACTGGCATCCTTTTTTTTTAATTGAAATTTTCCATACCTGATCTGTCATACAGTTAAAATAATTGGGAGCCCTGAACAAATATTCTACTACTACCTCAATTTCTGAATTTAAATGAGGAGTTATGTATTCGGTTTTTATGGCAAGGTTTTGGTAGCAGGGGTGGCTTCTGTGAGAAGCTGCTAGAATCTTCCTCTGTGTCCAATAGAGCCAATGCCAGCTGGTCCCAAGACAGACCCCTGCTGGCTAAGGCTAAGCCAATCAGCAACAGTGGTAGCTCCTCTATGTTAACACATTTAAGAAGGGGAAAATACTGCTGTGCAACAGCAGACAGAGAGGAGTGAGAATATGTGAGAGAAACAACTCTGCAGACACAAAGGTCAGTGAAGGAGGAGGGGAAGGAGGTGCTTCAGGTGATGGAGCAGAGATTTCCCTGCAGCCTGTGGAAGTTCACAGTGGAGTAGATATCCACTTCAGCTTGTGGAGGACCCCATGTCAGAGCAGGTGGATGTACCTTGAAGGAGACTGTGACCCTGTGGGAAGCCTGCACTGGAGTAGGTTTGCTGGCAGGACTTGTGACCTTGTGGGGGACCCATGCTGGAGCAGCCTTTTTCCTGAAGGACTGAACCTCCATGGAAGGGACCCATTCTGGAGCACTTTGTGAAGAACTACAGACCATGGGAAGGACTCATGTTGAAGAAGTTAGTGGAGGATTGTCTCCCATGGGAGGGAGGGACAGACCCCACACTGGAGCAGGGGAAGAGTGTGAGGAGGAAGGAGTGGCAGAGACAATATTATGAACTGACTGCAACCCCCATTCCCTGTCTCACTGTGCCACTTGGGGGAAGGAGGTAGAGAAATCAGGAGTGAAGTTGAGCCTGAGAAGGAGGGAGGGGTGGGGGGAATTTATTTTAAGATTTGTTTTTATTTCTCATTATTCTTCTCTGACTTGATTGGTAATAAAGTAAATCAGTTTCCCCAAGTCAAGTCTGGTTTGCCCATAATGGTAATGGGTGAGTGATCTCTCCCTGTCCTTATCTCAACCCATGAATCTTTCATTATATTTTCTCTCCCCTGTCCAACTGAGGAGGGGGAGTGATAGAGCAGCTTTGGTAGGCACCTGGTGTCCAGCCAGGGTCAACCCATCACAAGTTAGAAACTTTGAGACACAAGCACTTCAGTTGGAAATATATCAAACTTGCATTTTCAGTGTACCTGTGTAATTTTAAATTATTATTAAAAATATCTTTGCTTGAAAGTTTGGAATACCTGTCACTTGTTTTTTCTCCCGAGCATTTTCATAAAATTTGTGTGAGGTGGCATTTGAGAAGTAAATTTCTAATAATTGGGAGCAAGCAAGATGCTTTGGGAAAAATGTGTTCAAATCTTAAGTATATGAGTGGTAATTTTAGTAATAAATAGTGAAATCTCTTCATTATTGTACAGAGCAGGTACAAGAAAGTTTATATCCTTTTTTAAGAAGGAGCTTTATTAATTTTATGAATGGGAGTATATGTTGTTGCAGTTCAGTTACCAAGACTAGATTTGTCTTATACATCCTTGTTTCTTATAAAAGAAAACATTGCACCTTAACTTACGTTCTTTGGCAGAAACCACTTAGCAATACCGAAGTGCTAACAAGCAAAGCCCAAGTATGTGTTATTACAAGCAATACTGCAAAAAAATTTTTCTCAGAACTAAGGATGTTTAACTTTTAATTATACTTTTTGTGAAATAGTATTATTTAGATAATGAAATGTCAAGAATTGTCTTTATCTCCTTCAATCCCAAAATATATTAGAATACTTTGAGAGGCACAATAGAAATCCAAAATATTGAGGATCTAGATACCACTTTTGGAAAACTGCTTTTCCTTGCTTGTATACTTGCTTCTTATATTGGTACTTAGATGATAACAAAAGTAAATTAAGATCCTCAGAAGGAACACTTACTGGAGGCTGCACATATCTATTGCCACAAGGAAAACTAGTGTTCTACTACTTGAAAACCTTAGTGCAAAATGTAGGTATAAATATATGTAGATTTTGTGGGGTTTTTTATCAGCAACAGTACTTTGTGCACTAAGGGATTTGTACATTCTTTAAGGACAGATGAAAACATTAGGAAGCATAAAGACTTATGTCTTGAATGTGTACAGTTAAAGGTAAAAAACAATTAAGTAACCAAGTGTATTACTTTCTGCCTATGGAACTTCTAATGTTCTGGGGTTGGGGGGGGGGGAGATCTAGTTATAAATTATGAATATCAATACCAAGTTCCAATTTAAGGAGACAGTGTTGCATTCTACTAATATGAAATATAAGTATTGTATTTTTTCTATCTTCTAGGGGGTTCAGTTGCTCATTTGTTAAGTAAATATGGAGCCTTCAAAGAATCTGTTATTATTAATTACACAGATCAACTGTTACGTGGCCTTTCTTACCTCCATGAGAATCAGATAATCCATAGAGATGTTAAAGGTGAGAATTATTTAGAATGTCTCTTAAAAAGAATATTCAGAAAACAGCACCTATTTTGGCTTGAGACCTATTGCTTATCTTGGATACCATCTCAAGATTGTTATTTGTATTGGTTTTGTCTGATCATACCCAAGAACCTTTAATTTCTGAAATTAATCAGAACATTCATAGTATGCTTGGGGATGCTTGCTACCTGTGCCAGTGGTTTAGAAAAATTTGTCTTATGAATTTGTTCAAATAAAATATGAAGTTGCCATATTGCTTTAAAGATTGTTAGTTAAATTAATGTAAATACCCTGAAATGATAGTAAAATTGGTGAATAAGACTAAATAAAGAGGTCAGGCTTCTGATGTATAGGAAATTATGATGGGTTTTCTTCCTTCATCCTAACTGAACATAAGCACATTTGTACTGTTTGATGAACAAAATGTGGACTTTATTGGAAAATACCAGTCTTACTAAAGTCCTCCCTGTAATGTCACTATACCTGTCCATAAACTGGAGAGCTATCCAGATAAGTAGCAACATAGCAAGATGGCAAATACTTGCCTTTTAATATTTCTCCTTAAAATAGGAAAACTTTCAATTGCTCTGTAATTGTATTTAAGAAAACTCAAAGTTGCTTAAGGATGAAATAAGTTTAAATTTCACAGGGAGCAGCAGGCAATGAAAACCTCCAGGATTTTAGGTCACCATTTTCTTTCATTATTCCATCTCCAAGTATTGTTGCAGAATCTTATGTTTGCCCTACTTTGAAAATTTGATTGCTTCTCTAAATCTCTTGGACAGCTTCAAGCTGTGTGCAGTATCATTCAGGCATGATAGAAAAGTGACATTATTAGACTCAGTCCTTGATTTTTAGGTCTCCTTGATATTATGGGTGGGGGCCATCCATCTATTTATAGCTTTGAAACAGAGGGAGGAAGAGTGTCTGTTCATCCTTTTACCTTTAATAAAAAGTCATCCAGCAGTATTTTTATTATGCTGTCAACAGGTGCCAATTTACTAATTGACAGCACAGGTCATAGATTAAGAATTGCTGATTTTGGAGCTGCAGCCAGGTTGGCATCAAAAGGAACCGGTGCTGGGGAATTTCAGGGGCAGTTGTTGGGAACTATTGCATTTATGGCACCAGAGGTAAGAAATCAGTTTTGGAAGTTGCTTCAAAAAGTTTTTTTGTACTCTTTATACTAATTCATATAGACAAATAACAGAAAATTGCTGTGAATGATTCAAATGTTTTAAATATACTTGATCTAAAAAATAGTTTCAACATGGTGATAATGACATTTCTTTCTTGCTGTCAAAGTTGTTTTAAGTAGTTTGTTACAAGATATATAATAAGTATTGTTATTAAAGCTCAAATGACCATTTGGTCAAAAGTTAACTATTGCGAGATACTTGTTTTGACCCTTGATCTATTTACTAGCACTCTACAGCTATATAAATACAGCATTTACATCACTGATCACTCTCAACCTGAAATGTTAATTAGAATGTACTTGATTTATTTGTTTTCTTTTCTTTTAATCTAAATTACTCAGAGTTAAGTGATTTTGAAGTGGATAATCTGAGCTTTGATCTGTCCAGGTTCTGAGAGGTCAGCAATATGGTAGGAGCTGTGATGTGTGGAGTGTTGGCTGTGTTGTTATAGAAATGGCTTGTGCTAAACCACCATGGAATGCAGAGAAACATTCCAATCATCTTGCTCTAATATTTAAGGTGAGGTACTATGTTGCTACAAATATGCTACAAAAGACACTGACTAATTTCATATATAGCAGTATAAATTTTAGAAAAGGATACAAGTAGTAGAGTTTGTTGCAATGGCTATTCTTTATGTTGGACCTATTAGTACAAAATCAGTATTGATACCAACATAATAATTGTACTTGCTTGTTTTAAAAAAAAAGCTGCCAACACAATAATATGCAGAAAAAGCTTTGTTCTAAGATATAAATACATAATGTAACAGGACAAAAAAAATTGGGAATAGAGTTGATTTTGACTCTAGGCAGAAGACTGGTATTTGAAGTCTTTCTTTACAGTCCTCTAAAGTATGTGAGCAGAAGTTTTTCTACCATAAAATATGTACATGTGTATTCATATTTCATAGTGAGGAATGTCCTTTGGTAAAAAACTGATGTTCCACATTCAGATTTTGCTGAAAGTTATTTACCATTATGCCATACTATATATGAATATTATTCCTTCATCCTTTAGGTCATCTATTTTGGCATTCATGTTTCTTACTAAAATCAATTAGGTATATTTAATTCTAAAAATTTAGTTGAACTGTAGGCATGAATAAAGAAAATACTGCCACAACTGAAGAAAGTGATTAGCATCTTCACTAGCATGAGTGAAGAAAGTGTTTTCACAAAACAGCACTAGCACAGTGGTATTCAAATAGTTTCTAATTAAGTACACAACACTTATCATAAGAGATGTAATTGCCTTGATTCTGTCTTTGTGCATCTGGTGGTGTCACCCTAGTGTTCTCAATCTTGCTTAATTTGATCTAGAGAAGATCAAAATTAATTTGATTGAGAGTGATCTGCTTCTATATGAGAAAGATTGCCCTTTGGGATGGTAGCAGAAATACAGTAAGACAATGCAAGAGAGCATACTCAGCTTAACATATCATAATGTAACATCAATCAGCTTAATATATCTCAATGTTTGCTTACACTATGCCAGTTAACAGTGATGGCAAGTATTAGACTAAAGAATATCCATAAGTGTAGCATAAGAGCTTTTCTTATGGCCTGCTTAGCAGATGGGTACTGCAGAATCTTGCTCTAAGAGGAAAATTTAGAGAAAAGTACAAGGAGAGAGGCAGACTGTGAAAAGTAATAGAGCATATGTTATTGGGAAAAAGGTCTAAAGTTCCCTTTATACTTCATTTTATAAAATGGAAGCAGTAATGTAATCCTCAAACTGTAGCAGGAAATATGCTAAGTGGATAAATGCTCATAATATAGCTAGATAGCTGAAAATTATTAGCCTGTTGAAGGTTTTTGGGGTAGGAGAGGGGGCTTAAGAATCACTGACTTATAAAAAAAGTTTATTTTCCCTTTGTTCAGATTGCTAGTGCAACTACTGCTCCATCAATCCCTTCACATCTGTCTCCTGGTTTGAGAGATGTGACTCTTCGGTGTTTAGAACTTCAGCCTCAGGACAGACCTCCATCAAGGGAACTGCTGAAACACCCAGTCTTCTGTAGTACATGGTAGCTACTTATGTGTAAGGTTGATATACTGAAGATGATGTTACTAAATATACAATAACTCTCTTGCAGTGCAGTTAAGCACATCAGTTTGTATTATTCTGCTGGCCTTAATGATAGATACATCAAGGACATAAGGCCAGTGGAGGACCCTATATAAGTACATGATTGACAAATTGAGATCTTTACCTAAGCTCAGTATGCAACATTTCACAAGTTGTGCAGAGACTTGTAAACTGTGCCTTTTAAAACATCTGTCTCTATGTGAACACAGAAAGCATTTTTCTTTAAATCTACATAATTATTTAGCAGATAAGTGATTTTTATTTTATTTGGAGCACTTTTTCAGTAATTTTAGCAGCTGAATGGCTCAGGATCTATTTTAATATAGCAATCACTGTTCCGTTTCACATCATGTAGATGTAAGCAAGAGGGTTCTGCAATTAGTCAGTTTTCAGCACTGGTTAAAAGGACCTTCTGTATCTGTTTCTTAATTATACAAAGTTCTCTTAGTAACAAATCCAAACACTGATGGATACTTTTAAAAAACATTTTGCCTTCTGTCTTGGTTTGAAAGACAGGTGTCTGCCAAGGAAGGCAGGAGTCCCCATTGGAAGGGAAAAATGTAACTCCCTCCCCTCCGAATGCTTATAATTTTGAAATTAAGGGGCTTTCAGGCAAAGATATGAGGAATAGGAATAACAGTTCTTTACTAAATATATATATATAATAAGGCAAACAAACAACAATAACTATGGCAGTAACAACAAACAGCGCCAGGAACCCAGTGCCAGCCTCTCGGGCGGCTCCCGGGGAGCAGGGAGGGCGCGATGGTCTCCCCGCCGCTCCGGAGCCAGCTCAGCCCTCACGTGGCAATGGCCGACGAAAAGCCCGCGTCACAAACCCCCCTGGGCAGCCGATTCCGGTGCCCAGCAGGATCCCCGGGAGACAGCAGGGGCAGAAGGAGAAGCAGGAGATGCAGCAGGGGACAACCTCTCTCCAAGCTGTTCCCGGTGCCCAGCAGGACCCTCGGGAGACAGCAGGGGTAGAAGGAGAGCAGGAGATGCAGTGGGGACGACTTCTCTCCACCACGAGGGCAGCTTCTCCTCACCTCGAATGCAGGGAGCAAAACAAGGTTTTGCAAAACAACCCCCTTTATTCGGCTGGCTGGACCCCTCCCCCTGTGGCCAGGTCCTTTTGTCTTTCTTAAGTACGGCAATTTATCTCCTTGAGGGACAAGTATGGAAAAATTCTTTAAGAGAAGAAGGAAAACAGAACTCCCCAAAACCCCAACAACCTTCCTTAAAGTAAGAGCAGGCAGTTGTAGTTCACTGTGCATTTACTGCCAGTAATGTAATTTCTTTTGGAATTAAAGTATATTTTCATTGTATTTCTAACTTTCAGGGAAAGGTGATCTTTTAAAATAGTCTTTAGAAAAAGATGCAAACTATGTTGTGGAACATCTTGCTGACATGAGTTTTAAAAACAGATTTGCTGGAAAGCTTGAATAAAATAAAATGCCATCTTCAAGTCAGTGTTTCAGGCTCTCATTTTAAAAAAATGTTTTGCATAAAACAACTTAGTCTGAATCATGCTAAAAATGAATCCTTCTTTTCATATAGTAGTTTCTTCTGGCAAATTGTGTAGAGAAGATTCACGTCAAAGGCCTCAAACCGAGCTCCCATTAAAGTTTGTGGGAGACTTTGTCCTGTACTTCAGCGTACTTCAGCAGGTGACACATATGAGCAGGTGACACATATGAGCAAAACTTTTTCTTTGTGTAACAAAAATGAGGTCGCATTCTCCACTGATAACAAATTTTACCTGCTTTTTTCCTTCTGCTGTACATCATATATTTACTGTAGCTATTAATGATAATTTAATTTGAAAATGTTACAAATATTACTATAAGAAAGGTATTTATTTTAACAAAAAACAAACTTGGACTTGAAAAACAAGGTTAAATAAAATGTGAAGTAAAGCTTCACCTGTAGTGCAAAACTTGTGTTTTTAGCAGGCATGTTTTTAAAATTATTTTAAAGACAGTTTTTTAGATTCTGATGCATGTAATGCCAAAGGAAAATGGCAGCTTTTCTTTTGCCTTTTTAAGAGGGAGAATCTTTTAAAAACAAATGCTTACTGTGTTTAATTAATTAAAAAAAAAATACTGTTCATGTTTTAACTCTTCAGAAGCCAGTTGAATTGCTGGACTGAAATAGAATTGGTTATTTTCAAAGACTCAGGACAAACTAAATAATCTATAGTACATTAAAAATGTACAATACAAATTGGAAGTAAAACATCTTTAAAGATAAGTTTACAGGTGTGATAGTCCTCATGCTAATAAAAAGCAGTATCATTAGTTATGAATGTGTTTCTTTTGAAAACTTTACATTCCTTGGTTTTGAAAGATTGGCAGACTTTGAAGAGTTAAAAAGATAATACTAAAATTTGAAGTTTGGTAGTTCTGTTTTGTACTTGACTTATGTGCAAGCTTTCGAAGATGTTCTCTTACCAATTCATATACTGTAAGATCCATTGTCATATACTGTTTCTGGCAGAAATGGTGAACCTCAATTAATCAGTATTTCCTTGTAGATCACCATGCCTACCACATTTCAATCTCAAACTGCCTCTAGGTGTACAAACGTATTTGTTTGTGTTTTCCTCACCTTGCTGGTAATTGTGCTGTTTTTAAAATGCAGGTGTGATGCAATATTCTTATTTTCTTTGGATCAAAGTTGGACTGAAAATTGTACTGTGTAATTATTTTTTGTTCTTAATGTTATTTGGTACTTAAGTTGTAAGTTGTAAATAGTGTCTACTACTGTTTATTCCAGTTTCTACTACCTCAGGTGTCCTATAGAGTTTCTTCTACCAAAGTTCACATTCATAATGAAATTATATTTGATGTATGAATGATTCCTCAAACTTCTAGGGCTTAAGGGCTAACTTCTATTAGCACCTTACTGAGCAAGCAAATTTTACAGAAATCTCCGAGTTAAGAAATTTGTCTTCATTGTATCCTTTGCTATTTTAAATATATCAAGATATTTTAATTCAGTTTTTACCCCATTGAACCAATTTTCTATAGTATAATTTGTACCTCTTTTGGTGTTTTTTCTTTATAGTAAATAAAAGTATTTGAAAAAAATTTTGTCCTTTGCGTATTTTAATGTAAATGTGTTCATTTTAATGATGTGAATAAAATGTTTCTGGTACAGTTCACTGTTTATACACAATTTCATATGCAACACTTGATATAGTAAGACTTTGTTTCTAATATTAAATGACATATGAATATCAGATGATATATGTATATCTTGGGTATATCCATGAAGAATGCATACATAAAGGGCAGCAACAAACACAAAATATATTTAATTTAAAAATAAAGGTAGGAACTTGTCAAGGATTAGGGTCAGGGCCAGCCTCTAGATGAGTGACAGACACTCTCTATTAACCCCTCTTCCTTTCCAAAGGGGAAAAGAAAGGAATTAAGGGAGACAGACTTATGGATTGGAAAAGAAAACTAAACCAGCTTTAATTAAAATAATAACAATAAAATGATCATGTGTCTCCATTGGTTATCAGTAAATGTCAGAGACACCTACTTATGGAACCAAATGTCTTCATTTGCAAAGGGCATATTCAGTTCTTCCACAGTCAAATAGTAAGTTATGCCTGTTTTGGTTTCTCTGGTGGGAATAATATTGCATTGAATTCACTGTCACTGTCATAGGTTGAAGTCTGACAGCATTTCATCTTTGCAAATTCTTATTGAATGGTAATGATTGATTTCAGAGCATGTTGAAATGTCATGAGGATCATGTATTTCTTCTTCATCATATAAGTGGGTAAACATGCATTGTTGTTCTGCCCTGACTGTGCCTACCTTCTGAGATGCTATTTCCCTTACTAACTTTTCTCTCATTGCTTAATGTTCCTTGCTGAGCTGAATCATGAGTGTGACAGTCTTGCTTTTAAGAGCTACAATATACATATACTGTAGCAAACATGCATGTTTTCTCATTAAGTCACACGGGTGCTAAAATTCAGAATTTCAGTTGTGAATTTCTACCTTTCTTCAATGTCATTACCAAGAAAGTTCAGAAGATGGCAGGAAAGCACTTTGAGCCAGCTGAAGGCTGAAGCTTACTGTGATGTACTGTGCCACTTTATAGACTCATAGAATCACAGAATTGTAGGGGTTGAAAGGAACCTCTGGAGATCATCGAGTCCAGCCCCCTGCCAAAGCAGGATCACACAGGCCAGGCCACACAGGAATGTGTCTAGGTGGATATTAAAAGTCTCTAGAGAAGGAGTCTCTACAACCTCTCCGGGCAGCCTGTTTCAGGCTCTGTCACCCTCACAGTAAAGTCTTTCCTCACGTTGAGGTGGAATTTCCTGTGTTCCAGTTTGTGACCATTGCCCCTCATCCTATCACAGGACACCACTGATAAAAGACTGGACCCTTCTACTTGACACCCACCCTTCAGATATTTCTAAATACAGAGATCCCCTCTCAGTCTTCTCCAGGCTAAACACCCCCAGGTCTCTCAGCCTTTCCTCATAAGAGAGATGTTCCTGTCCCTTCATCATCCTTATAGCCCTCTGTTAGACTATGACTCTCTCCAGTAGTTCCCTGTCTCTCTTGAACATGGGAGCCCAGAAATGGACACAATACACCAATATGTGATCTCACTAGGCCAGAGTAGACGGGGGGGGAGTGTAGCGTGCAGGGATGGACTCCAACAGCACAGCCAATATGGTTGTAATCAAAAGTAACTTTATTAAGTACAACAGGCTATATTTATACACAAGACAATACTGATCACGCACCCAGGTCACTTCTAATTGGCCCCACGCTCAAACACAGAGTCTGTCCATGCACACTTCAAACACTTTTAATTGGCTGGCGATTCTCTTGGGTTTCTTCCTTCGGCACCCTGTTTTTCTCCTCTTATCCGCCTGTTTTGCCAGGTGCTTCTGCTTTTCTCATCCTTAGTCTTATCTCCTCAAGGTCGGGGCAGTGTTGGCTGATTTTTGGCCTTGAAGGCCTTAGCATAACTACTTCTAGATAACAACTATTTCTGTCCTACTCTTATCAATCCCTACAATTCCCCCTTTTTTATTTTGTATGATGTGCCTTTGTTCTCACAGGTATAGTTGCTATATGATATGGTTATGTTCCTAAACCTATAACAACCTTAACTATTATAGCTACAATTTTCCCCAATGCACTTTGTTTCCCAATACTCACTATCGCTATTCTAAATCACTTATACCTATACTATTCTTACTATATATTCTTCTTATTCTTATTATTACTTATTCTATTCTGACTTATTCTTATTCTTGTTATTACTTATTATATCCTTACTTATTCTTATACTTATTTTTATTTTTCTAGATATTATTCTTACTATATATTCTTACTTATTCTTATTATTACTTATTCTATACTTATTCTTATTCTTACTTCCCCCATTTTTTGTTTATTCATCATGGCCTTTAAGGTTTTATGTGTACGTTCAATGATTGCTTGCCCAGTAGAATTCCCTGGCATGCCAGTGACATGCCTAACTCCCCATGTTTGCAGAAATGATTGAGTCTTGCTAGCTATATATCCAGACCCATTGTCCGTTTTGATTGATTGAGGAACACCCAAGATCGCAAAGCATGACTGCCAGTGACGTATGACTGAGGCAGCATTTGTCAATGTAATAGCTGTGGCCCACACTGCTTGTGAATAAGTATATATTGTAACATGGACATACTTTAGACGGCCAAATTCTCCATATTCTGTAATATCGAACTGCCATAATTACAGCGGTCCTAGTCCTCTGGTATTTACCCCTTTATCCATAACCGACATTGTTGTTGACAATGAGCACAAGTTGCTACAATTCCACGCGCATCTCCTATTTTTAGACAAAATTGCTTTGCTAACACCTGTGCAGACTGGTGGAAAAATTCATGGGATCGGATCGCCTGTTGTAGTGTATCTGGAGTAGGAGATGTGGTGGCCCAAGCTGGTGCTACTAGGTGATCTACTCTCTCATTTCCCTCTGCTAAACCTTCTACAATACTCTGATGACTTTGTATATGCATAACATAGAAAGGCTGTTCTCTGTATGTTACTAGCTCCCATAGGTTTCTTAGCACTTCCCTTAAATTTTCATTTTCCACATGTCTCAGATAAGCTCAAGATAACCGTGCTAAAATTCCTGCAGCATAAGCAGAGTCTGTAATAATGTTTAAAGATTATTTGAGCCACTTCGGAAATACCCTCAGTACTGCTCGTAACTCCAGTACCTGCAATGAACCTTCTCCCATCACTAATTCTTGCTTCCATTGGCCAGATTCATACCACACTATTCCTGCTCTTCCCTGCTTTTTGCTTGCATCTGTAAACGCTGTGCGTCCTGCTGTGGATGCTGAAAAGCTGCTAGCAGAGGAATTTTCCTAGGTT
>JANVCC010008501.1:0-15122 GCA_025345505.1 Todiramphus chloris collaris | reverse complement strand
ATGCCAGAGACATGTGTCTTGACATGGAACAAGGCATTTGTCACTTCAAAATCCATCCAGATAGTACACCAAAAACTGTACTTGTATATATTTGTCATGGTCGTGTGTGTTTAAGAACTATCTTTACTTCTATAGTGATAGATGATAGTAATATAAATGTGGTTGAAAGGAATAACTCTAACTTTTATATTTGTAATTTTATTAAGATTGTGGGGTGTGACTTTTCATATTCAGCACCAGTTGTGTCTCATCAATTGACAAAGTCTAACTATGACATATACCATAAATTGCTACCCACGTCTATTGGAATGGACCTCACATTAGTAAAGCAATTAGTAGATCATAAAGATCTAATTGAGATTTTAGAGGAAATTCAAAAAAAACGGGTAAAAAAACCTTAATCACCATCCATCATGACACAAAAAAAAAATAATCAGAATTCATGCAAAGAGTAAAACAAGATGCAAGTCATAAGTGGTGGGACGCACTTTTCGGGTGGTCACCTACTGCAACTGGCATTCTGAATACATTATGTCACCCCATAATAGTTTTATTAATTTTGGTAAGTGTTTGCCTTGCGTTGTCTATCGCGTTGTTTGTTTGGAACTATAGAATGCTGAAGCAGCTATCAGTTTTAAATACCTTGTCAAATGCACATGGAAACGCGTTAAGTGATATTTACCGTAAAAGATCATTATAAGAAGATTTATGTATTAGTAAAAGAATTTACTAGCTTCATCGAAAAGGGGGGACTGAATCGGGGGGGGGAAAGACAGAGATTAAATGACTTACTGGGAAGATATGTTCCAAGGGCAATGCGCAACTAGCTCAACATCTGTGACGTCTAAGGAGTGACTGATAATGGGGAGAGCCTCAAACCGAGTCCTTGTTCTCGAACCAGAAAACAACATAAACCAGCCTAAACCAGCCTTAAGGTTTGAACTTGAGCCAGGGACATAAAGAGCATGCGCAGAAAAGTGAGGTGAAAAGTTTACGACGAGGAAGACTCTTACTTCATCCTGGGGACCCCTACCCACGACCACCAGACCACACTGCGCAAACGCAATTGAGATGCAAATGACTTTTGTGGTCATTATAATATGAAGCGAGGCTGGGCGGGGCTAGGTAATGAATATGTATAGGCCTATTGTGAAACTTAATGAATATGGAACATGTAACCCAATCTATACTGAGCTGAAAGCAGCTGGGGGCAGGCATGACTTTAGAGGAATTATCCCCCATGCGTCCCAGCGCTGGAATAAACACACCTACTTTACTACTTATTCAGTAGGGGAGTTTTTCCATGTATCAGCTGCAAGCGGCACTGTTGGCTCATGTCCAACTTCTCACCCACCAACACCCCCAAGTCCTTTTCCAGAGAGCCCCTTTCCAGCACCTCGTCTCCCAGCCTGGATTGATAGTCAGGGTTGTTCCGACCTAAGTGCAGGACCCTGCACTTAGTCTTGTTGAACCTCATGAGGTTCACCTAGGCCCACCTCTCCAGCTTATCCAGGTCCCTCTGGAAGACATCCTGTCCCTCCAGCCTGTTGACAGCACCACCCAGCTTGGTGTCATCTGCGAACTTGCTGATGGTGCACTCGATCCCACTGTCAATATCATTGATGAAAATATTAAACAGTACAGGTCCCAGTACAGACCCCTGAAGGATGCCACTTGTCACTGATCTCCATATGGACATTGAGCCATTGACTACCACCCTCTGAATGCGACCATCCAGACAATTCCTTATGCACTGAACAGTCCACACATCAAATCCATATCTCTCCAACTTGGCGAGTAGGATGTTGTGGAGGACCATGTCAAAAGCCTTGCAGAAGTCCAGATAGATTACATCTATAGGTCGTCCCTTGTTCACTGAGGACACTGATATAAAAACAGTAAGTACAAACTCTAGCTTTAGGATATGGTTTTCTCCTTCCCTTTTATAGTTACTTCTATTACATACCTGGTGTGTAGCCCTTTCTTTCAATTTTGGCACTTAAGGATATAGGGCCTGAGGTACAAAGCCAACAACATAGAGTCTTTTCTTTCGTGCCTGCTTGGGGTGACTGCAAGAAGAGGGGGGGGGGGGGAAACACACATATTGTCCATTAAATTAGGAGCTACATTAATCTCTTCAGGTGTTTAAATCAACATGGGAAAATAATCATTTTCATAATGCACTTATTATATTGATAAACAAAGCTACTTTCATAGGAAAAGTCTCAAGCAATTTAAACAGCATTATACAGATACAATGTTCGTCTTAATTCCATTGCTGTATTAGTATTGCTTTTTCTGCTATTGTCCATACTACACCCATACTTAAAACAATTTTTAATACTAAAAATACTGTATAGCTTAAAACAAAAGGCTTCATAGCCTACACATCCCAACATACTGTTGCAGAGCTTTTCATTTAACAGTAAATTAGAACATCTTCACACTTTCCATTAAGCCATATTTCAGAAACAAAATGACTAAGCTAAACTACTGTAATCTTGACTCCTACTATTTCCTCAGTTTCTGAATGATCCCGTTTCATCTATGTTAAAAAAAAAAAAAAAAAGATTTATTTTACATACCACCAGGATTTAGGGCTTGATCCAAAGCCCATTAAGGTCAAATGAAAGACCTTTGATTTTAATGGAGTTTGTGCAAGGACCCAACTTTTTTGCAAGCCTGACTTTTCACCCATACATACAAGAAACCTATTTCAATGGACTTCTAAATCACACCCCCCCCCCCAATTAAAATTTGAGGAAGGGATAAAAATAAAGGATTTTTAGGTCAGACTGAAATCAAATCCTCATTGAAAGCAGTTGTGATATTAAAGTTATTTTATTAAAATTAAATTTCATGAAAGGGTAATACAGCATTGTGATAATTTCTCCCCATGAGTAGACAACTATCCATACAGAAATTATCAGTTATGCACTGCGGTAAGTTTTTCACTTTGCATTTTTAAGTTAGCAGTCTCTCACTAAAATATTAAAAGTTGCACTGTTCCTTCCATAGATTATTCTTTATTTATAACTGAAGAAGAACAGTTCACTAAACTTTCTTCCTTAATGAGAATCTACAATTTAGATTGACAAAAGCATTTTATGCATCATAAAAATCAAGCAGCTCCAAGTACAGGTCTTTAAAATGCCAGCAGATAAAGAGTTGCTAAACTGATATAGTACTTAAAAAGAGAGCTGTAGTTAAACTAGCAAACAAACATTAGCTAAAGTTACATGTTGATGTTGTTCCAGTTATTATACTTTATTATTTTTATGCCAGAAAAAGAATGAGTAATTCTGTCAGTTCTTACCAGTAATGAAGGAGTGTTGATATCTATATGTTCAAAGACTGTAAATTCCTTCTTTAATTTCACTGGTAGAAGCCAAGGCCTATGCAATTCAGCTTTCACCCAGTAGCGCACGCTGCCATGTCTCCCTTCGAATGAGGTAGCAAGCGGTCTGTGCAGGACAAAGGTTGAAGTTGAGAAAAATCTTTCTTTGCAATAATGATACAATTGATCAGATTAGGAATTAGTATGTAGAACTGTATTTTTAATGCATCATAATAAGCATAACCTATTTGCAAAGTTTCCATATCTCAGAAAAATGGAAGATTAAAGTTGGGGGAAAATATAATCTCCAATTCATCCAACAATAGTCTTGCAGAAGTTTTAGGAATCAATTAAAGAACCGTGCTAGAAAATGCCAGAAGAGTACACATTTAGACTTAAGAGGCCATTTTCAAGTGTAGAATAAAGCATGGCCTTTTTAGGTAAAATTAAGAACACCAAATAAAATTAACATTAGTACCATCCAATTATTGGTTTGGCCACTGTATTCTGTAAATAATTGTGTATTTACTTTGCTGGTATCTCAGCAGTTTATTTTAGCTATAACCGAGTGCTTTTGTAGTCTGTTTTGCCTGAAGTATGGTAGTTAAGTATTTAAATTTAGAGTTCTGAATAGAGAGGCTATTTTGAGCATCTCTTTTTTTTTTTTTTTACCCTGATGAGGCCATATTAAAATATTTACAGAATCATAGACTTGTTTAGGTTGGAAAAGGCCCCTTAAGATCATCGAGTCCAACCATTAACCTATCACAGCCAAGTCCACCACTACATCATATCACCAAGCACCACATCTACACATCTTTTGAATACCTCCAGGGATGGCAACTCAACCACTTCCCTGGGCAGCCTGTTCCAACACTTGATAACCCATTCGGCAAAGAAATCTTTCCTAATGTCCAATCTAAACCTCCCCTGGTGCAACATGAGGCCATTTCCTCTTGTCCTATCACTTGTTACTTGGGAGAGGAGACCAACTTATGTTCCAGGTTCGTGAAGGATTCCCATTTCACAAAGGACGGCGCTCACACACACAGCTAATAAGCAAAAGCAATGTTATTCAAGCAAACCCAACTAGTTACCTAACATCCCCACATACATACCGACCCCAAGGTGGTAGACAAACCGCTGAGCAGGAGGGCGGCATGTAGCACAGTGCTTGGGGAGAGGAGTCGGTAGGTCCTAATGCCTTCCGCAGGGCATCCCTTGGATCAAGATGTGCATCAGGTCAACCTTCCGAAAAATGAATATTCCCCCCTCTCCCTGCAGCAGTGGGCTACTTATAGCTCTCCTAGCAGGGGCTCCGGCATTGGTGCACGTGTGGCCAGCATGTGCACAGAGGCTGAACAGTATTTTTCCACCCACAGTGGCTAACAGCAATCATCCCCCCTGTTGCGCATGCGTGGGGGTCTTGGGGCACTTCTGGTGGTCGTTACTTCATCAATCTTCATCTCCCTCATCCCATCCTTGAGATGTCCTTTTGTTGTTTGGTTCCTGATATCGCTCGCCAGACAACAAGGAGCTGGCTAAGACTGGGTGACTGCCTGGCTCCCCCGTGCACCTGCACATTCCAGACGTGGGAACGAGTACTGTGCTCTCCGGTGCAGTGCAACAACAGATAGTAGTGTACTGGAGGGCCGCAACAACGGATCAACGTGTTCCAATATGGATACACCGACGCCCACCTTGCTACAACCTCCTTTCAGGTAGCCGTAAAGAGCAATAAGGTCTCCCCTGAAGCAACTTTTCTCAAGGCTGAACAAGACTTGCGCTCTAGCCCCTTCACCAGCTTCGTTGCCCTTCTCTGAACTCGCTCAAGCACCTCAGTGTCCTTCTTGTAGTGAGGGGCCCAAAACTGAACACAGTATTGAGGGTGTGGTCTCGCCAATGCCGACTACAGGGGCACGATCACTTCCCTAGTCCTGCTGGACACACTATTGCTGATACAAGCCAGAATGCTGTTGGCCTTCTTGACCACCTCAGCACACTGCTGGCTCATATTCAGCCAGCTGTTGACCAGAACCCCCAGGTCCTTTTCTGCCAGGCAGCTTTCCAGATGCTCTTCCCCAAGCCCGTAGTGGGGTGGTTGTGACCCAAGTGAAGGACTCAACACTTGGCCTAGTTGAACCTCATACCATTGGCCTCAGACCATCAATCCAGCCTGTCCACATCCCTCAGAAGAGTCTTCCTACCCTCCAGCAGATCAACACTCCTACCCAACTTGGTGTTGCCTGCAAGCTTACTGAGGATGCTCTCAATCCCCTCATCCAGATCATCTATAAAGACATTAAACAGAACTGGCCCCAATACTGAGCCCTGGGGAACACCGCTTGGGACCAGCCACCAACTGGATTTAACTCCATTCACCGCCACTCTCCAGGCCAGTTTTTTTACCCAGCAAAGAGTACATCCATCCAAGCCATAAGCAGACAGTTTCTCCAGGAGAATACTGAGGGAAATGGTGTCAAAGGTGTTACAGAAGTCCAGGTAGACAACATTCACAGCCTTTCTCCCATTCACTAAGCGTCTCACCTTGACATAGAAGGAGATCAGGTTGGTCAAGCAGGACCCACCTTTCATAAACCCATGCTGACTGGGCCTGATCACCCGGTTGTCCTGTACGTGCCATGCGATAGCACTCGATGATCTGCTCCATAGCCTTTCCAGGCACCAAGGTCAGGCTGACAGGCCCGTAGTTCCCCAGATCCTCCTTCCGGCCCTTCTTGTAGACGGGCATCACATTTGCTAACCTCCAGTCAACTGGGACCTCCCCAGTTAGCCAGGACTGCTGCTAAATGATTGAAAGTGGCTTGGTGAACACTTCCACCAGCTCCCTCAGTACCCTTGGGTGGATCCCACCTGGCCCCATAGGCTTGTGTGTCTAAGCAGTGCAGCAGGTTACTAATCATTTCTCCTTGGATTACAGAAGCTTCATTCTGCTCCACATCCCTATCTTCCAGCTCAGGGGGCTGTGTGCCTCAAGAACAACTGCTCTTACTATTGAAGACCAAGGCAAAGAAAGCATCAAATAAAGGATGGAGATTCTCTTTAGCCCACCTTTTGTTGCTAACATATTTACAGAAACGTTTTCTATTGTCTTTTACGGCAGTAGATAGATTAAGTTCTACTTGGGCTTTGGTCCTTCTAATTTTCTCCCTGCATAACCTCACAACATCCTTGTAGTGCTCCTGAGTTGCCTGCCCCTTCTTCCAAAGATCATAAACCCATAAACCCTCCCCCCAGTTCGAGCCAAAGCTCTCTGTTCAGCCAGGTCGGTCGTGTCCCGTGTGTCCGTCCCCCGTCCGTGTGTCCAGCGGGGCACCTTCTCTAGTTAGCTCACTCACCAGATGCATCAGGAAGTTGTCTTCCACACACTCCAGGAACCTCCTGGACTGTTTCCTCTCCACCTCTATTTTATTCCCAGCAGACATCTGGTGATTGAAGTCTCCAATAAGAACAAGGGCTAGCAATCATGAGATTTCTCCCAGCTGCTTATAGAATATTTCATCTGCCTCTTCATCCTAGTTAGGTGGTCTATAACAGACTCCCATCATGATATCTGCCTCGTTGGCCTTCCCCCTGCTTCTTACCCATAAAATATATACATATATAAAAATATAAATGTAAATAAAAAATAAAGACTATGCTGCTCTGAATGCTGAATGACAAAGAAAGTCCTTGAAAGGAGTTGGAAGGGGGGTGGGGGACGACAAACAAACAAACCACCACCAAAAAAAAAACCCCAAACCAAACAACCCAAAACACAACCCACAAAAAACAAACAAAATGAAGCAAAACAAACAAAAAACCCAAACAAAACCAAACAAACATGTGGAAAGGGACTCCAAACCTTGCAGCATTACCTTTTTCCTCCTCTCCCTTCCTGTGTTAGCAACCTTGGTGGTTGATAACACAGCAATATTTAGCTAATGCTGAGCAGTGCTTGTACAGCATCAAGGCTGTCTCTCCAACACCCCATTCTCAAAGGCCAGTAGGCTGGGTGTGGGCAAGAGGCTGGGAGCAGACACAGCCATGACAGCTGACCTAGACTGACCAAATGGATATTTTCTATACCATGTGATGTCATGCTCAGCAATAAAACCTGAAAGGGGGGGGGGGGGGGGGAAGAGAACATGAGAGAGATAGAGCTGACACAGACATTCATGGTTACAGTGTTTGCCTTCTCGAGCAACCACTACACGTACTGAGGCCCTGCTTTCCAAGAAATGGCTGGACATCTGCCTGCTGATAGGAAGTAGTGAATAAATTCTTATTTTTTTGCTTTGCTTCTGTGTACGGCTTTTGCTTTTCTTATCAAACTCCCTTTACCTCAACCCACAAGCTTGGTCATCTTAATTTTTCCTCCCTGTCCTGTTGATGAGGGGAAGTGAGAGAGCAAATGCATGGAGGGCTGATAGCAAGCCAAGGTCAACCCACTACATCGGTTTGGTTTTGTTTCAAATAAATTTTAGAACTGCTCCATGGATACAAAATAGCAAGAAACAGTAAGGCGGCAGTGTCAAACTAGTGTTCTTCAGGCCTTTTATTACCAGCCCTCCTTTTTTTCAGTATTATCAAAGATGGCTTCATAGTTATTCCTTCAAGTCACTTAAAAAGAACTTCAATGTTTTAATCAATGCTTGTGCTATTTTACTGGTCATCTATTTAATCTCAAACATAATATGCCATATTCAGATATACTGTTTTGTTCTTGCATATTTGAACATCCCTTCCAACTCAAGGGAATATCGGTATTGTCCTGATTGATTCTTATAGAAGATATTTTCATCTGAACCTTAAATTGACTTCTAAAAGTCTCCATATTATTGGAACACTGAAGATGACCCATATATACCCACTGTAAAGCCTTGTGCTATTCACTGAAACTGATCCGTAAAAAACACTTATCTACAGGTTCTGCTAAAACCGCCTCTCTAATAAGAAAATGGTTTATTAGCTTTAATATTAGGTATTATTCTAATACTCCGCCAACTTTTTTTACCTTAATGATCTCAGCACTTGGCTTTTACTGTAAAAGGCTCCACCTGCCTCCCTTCTTTCATCTATTTCCAGACTCTCTCTCTCTTCCTTTATAGCTAAAACACAAGTTGCAGGAAAATTAAGTTCCACATTGGCAGCTCCTCTACATATAAGTCTTCCCTTCACAACGTATACATTAGACATCTCAAGCTTGTGTGTGTGTGTACGTGGCAATTTATCTTAAGACTTGCGCTATCACTCTTGCTTCACCTTCGCTTTCTGAGACAAGTGGGACATTAGTTGACGAGATGCTCAACTCGGCCCGGCAACGCGCGCTTGCAACCCAGAAAGCCACCTGCATCCTGGACTGCATCTAAAGAAGTGTGGCCAGCAGGTCAGGGGAGGCAATCCTCCCCCTCTACTCTGCTCTCACAAGACACCTGGAGTACTGCATCCAGCTCTGGGGCCCCCGACACAAGGAGGACATGGACCTGTTGGAAGAGGTCTAGAGGAGGGCCACAAAGATGATCAGAGAGCTGGAGCATCTCTCCTGTGAGGACAGGCTGAGAGAGTTAAAGTTGTTTAGCCTAGAGAAGAGAAGGCTCCAGGGAGACCTTACAGCAGCCTTCCAGTACCTAAAGGGAGCCTACAAGAAAGCTGGAGAGGGAGTTTTTACATAAGTATGTAGTGATAGGACAAGGGACAATGGCTCCAAACTGAATGAGGGTAGATTTAGATTAGATGTAAGGGAGAAGTTCTTCACTGTGAAGGTGGTAAGGCACTGCCAAGAGGTTGCTCGGAGAGGTTGCGAACACCCCATCCCTGCAAGCGTTCAAGGCCAGGTTGGATGGGGCTTTGAGCAACCTGGTCTAGTGGAAGGTGCCCTTGCCCATGGCAGAAAGGGTGGAACTAGAGGATCTTTAAGGTCCCTTCCAACCCAAACCCTTCTATGATTAGGTATGGAAATGTTTCTGCTTCCTCCACCCACCCATTTACTTATTTCCATCCTGGCTTTTTGCATAAAGGTCAGTTTGAGTATATACACCCTATTTAAACTAGGAAAACAAAACAAAACAAAACACACTCTTCTTTTGTTCAAATGTGGTTAAGCTTGCCACATCTGTTTCAGACTGAGCTCAGTTAAGCTGTTACCTTATCACTAGTTCCGACAGCCTGCGTGGCTCCAGTAAAATCTCATTTCATTTAGAGGATACCTCAGCCACTCTGCAGGACTCAAATGACACAAATTCCCCTCCCTTATCCCGTGAAGGGGTAAAATAGTACAAGGCATAGTGAGTCAATAGACCTTAGCCAAAAGAGAGAGTAACCAGCTAGGCAACAATGGGCTCCTGTTCTGTAAAAAATTCTTAAACAGTTTAAAAGCAACCTCTTCAGTGTAACAAGATTATGTCCTCTATCACACGTCTGAGCAGGACTCCTACTACCATTGAAAAGGTTTCCCCTCCACCCACAAGAGCTTTTCTTAAGCAGGTATGCATCTTAGCCTTCTCTCACACAAGCTGTGTACTGAACGCAAGTACTTACATTTGCGGAAGCTCAAAGCTGAATGCGTATTCATGCCTTCCTAAATGAATGGTGTGAAGGCCTTCTTCAGAATTGTCATCATCTAGAAAAGAAAAAAAACAATATGCTACTCCACCTGTGAACATTTTACACAACATAATCTATTATATATATTTCTTTTCCAGAATAAGAGGGATTTATACATTCTTTACAATACTAAGAACACAGTGTCCCAGAAACAAGTTTCTACAGTCAATTTGTATTAACTGCATGTATGGCTGCAGAAATCTTAATGTTAGGCAAGATTCCAAGATTCACCTTACATAAGAGCAGAAGTTAACTTGCTTTAATTTATGATCTTGATTCCAAGTACTGGCATAGTTGTAACTGCTACTATTTCAAAGTCCACTTGATAGATGTGTAATGGAAGTTGTGTTTTCCAATACGATTTCTAGTTAAAGCTTAAAATGAAATAGAGCTCTCAAATAATATTAAGCGATCTTAAAACTAACTCTGCTACATTAATAGATTAAATTTAGTAATTCAGCTTCCTTCTATCTCCTGCCTAGGAAGCGTCCAAAGAATGATAGAAAATACCAAACATCTTCAGGGGCACAAAAGGTGACAAGCTGTCCAATTAATGTTGTTTAGAGCTAATGTATCAAAAACTCAAAGCTTATCTCCATTTTGCTTGGATAGCAAAGACTCTCACATTTCCTAATTTCAACAAGAAAGCTGACATTGTTTTATAGTCATGATTGCTTGTATTGCTTTAAATGCTCCTGACGTGTGGAAGACAAACTCTACAACTTGTCTAGTTGTAAAGTCGGTACGTTTATTCAGCGCTGGGCAGCACAGGGGGGTCGCCCCTCCACAAGCATGCGTGCCCCACCGATCAACCATCCCATATTTATTCCACTTAATAATACATGTTCACAATCGCCTATACATATTCATGATCTTTCCCCGAAAAGGCATCCTTAGGATAATTAGTTCCAAGAAACCATTTCCATATGCTCCACCTTCAGCTCCTCCTTTCGACGCATGCGCCGTATCTTCTGGTGGTCGTGGGCCGGGGCCTTTGGGAGGAAGGCTGTATGCCTTCCTCCCTATGCACTTTTCACCTCGGCTCAAAATTTGCTGGTTGTTTCTGTTCCAACCTCAAGGCTGGCTTCAGCTTGGTCCTGTAACTGATTAAGCCATTCTATCCTTCCTTATCTATTGTTTCCTTGCCCCCTTGCAGCATCCCTTTTCTTGCTTGGGTTAACACATACACAATGGTTAATTAATATTAGTCTTTTCTAAGCTATAGAAAAGGTAAGTTAGCTATCTCACCACCTCACTCCAACAAATTTGTTTGTTCCAATGAAAACAGAAAAATGACAATTGTGTCAAAACAGAAAGTTATTTAGAGAAAATAACTTACAGATCATTTACAAAAGTGTTGGGATAACAGAATGACATATAGTGGAATTATGCAAAAGATAGTACCTATTGTTAATAGTCTGAAACATTATGAATGAATGTTGGTACATTTTAAGTTTTTTTATTTCTTTTTTTTTTAGTTACCATTGTCCTACAAAAATGATGACGCTCTACTTTCTTTAGCATGCCAGAAATCCTGAAACAAACCTATGCAAAAATATAAACCTACCAGAACGCTATTTACACAATTGTGTCCTCAACACGTAATGTCATAAAATAAGACTCTTCAATACACTGAAAGAGCAAAACAATGTGTATAATGCTTTTTTTTATTTTGTGATAAAAACACTTGGAGGGGTTTATTATTTTCAATTAAAAACAAACAAACAATCTTGTCCTTGCACATAAGTGTTTTCATCCCTTCACTTCCTTCCTTCCAGATGAGCAGTCCCGTTGAGCCTGAGCAGCAGCAGAACTGTAAACAAGTACTGAGCTGTCAATCACAGACTAGGCTAGAGCAAGAGAGGACTGGCCTAAACAGACAGTAGCAGACCCCCCTCCAGCCACTCATATACATACAGTGTACATTACACCCTGTTATAAATGCTACTGGTGGTTCTTAAATCCAGCTCAGCGCTGTTTAGAAGAATATCTTCATATTTCAGAATCCTGCTATCAGTCAACCATTTAGCTACCCTCTGTTTCAAAATGTTTCTCAAATTATGGGGGGGGGGTATATACCACCATCGGGCCTCCAAAAGTTACTTCCCAGGCTTCTTCTGTCAATGTCACAGCAGCCATAACTGCCTTGAAACAAAGGGGCCGTCCTCGACTGACAAGGCCTAATAGTTTAGCAGCCTTTTTACAGCTCAAGTTCCCTCCTGGCTGACCTCCCAGCTGCCTCCAATGTGCAAAAATGCACCCCAAGGGGGTTTTACTATCCATCTCCTGACTCTGTCCCCCACCCACTGCAGTGTTTACGGAATCCCACACCTCTTACAACAACGGTAGGTAACAAGAAGCAACCAAGTTATCCCAATCACAACATTCAACAACAAAAGGTTCTTATACCAAATCACCTGAAAACTAGCGCTGAATTTACATCTATATTATCATACAATTCCAGGGCCAGCCTTAAAAAGTTCTCAGTTCTGTGCAAAGTCAGAACCCATC
Source organism: Todiramphus chloris collaris (assembly GCA_025345505.1). Lineage (NCBI taxonomy): Eukaryota > Metazoa > Chordata > Aves > Coraciiformes > Alcedinidae > Todiramphus > Todiramphus chloris. Next base: position 2,668 of record JANVCC010008501.1, on the reverse strand, counting down.
AAAAATACCACAAACAAGACACACTGAAAACAATAACACACAAAACAATGACCAGACACTAAATTAATTCAACGGGGTCTTGTATTCCTATTATGCTTTTCTTTTATCCAATTTATAACCTCAATTTCAGCAGAAATCCAACCCCCTGGCGTTCCAACTGATCCTCAGAGAGCAGAGGGGCTGGGGGCGGCTGGGCTTGATTCCTGACATACAGCAGATAACAAGACACAATTCATTCAACCGGTTAGTCTTGTTTGCTTTGTGGTTTTTCTTCCCGGAAATCGTTAACAGATTAGAATCACTTCATTCCTCTCCAGCCGCAGCCCTCATCACGGGACAGCGGAACCGTGGAACGGAACTCCGCACTCGCGGCGCAGCTGCGCTGCATCTCAAATATACAGACCACTTCTTGCAGAGCTAGCTCAACACACTCATACCAGTTATGCCAATAGTTTATACTGTATACTCTCATTCATTCCCACTCACTCCCTTTTATTCCTTCAATATGTCTTTCTCACTCTCACCTCACACACAACCAACCAAATACACAAAAGATAAGGTACCTCTACTCTCCAATCACTTGTTAATATTCACCCATGGGTATTATAAAATCTCAAATGTTCCAGGTTTCTTGGATTAACTCCTCAATTGGGCAGTATCAATACCCAAATGTCTTGGATCAATTCCCCCTTTTACTCTTGGGACCCTTGCCCTTACTGGAGCCCTGTCCCATTTTCCAGAGGTCCCTTGTGCCTTAGGTTACCACCTCCCTGATCGCATGGATCCCTTCTACCTTAGGTTACCACCTCCCCGGTCCCATGGGTCCCTTCAACAACTGCTTCGTCCCTTTGCCTGCAATTTCCCTCACAGGATAATGGAACCGAGGCCAGAAGGACTCTGCACTCACTTCGTAACAAAGTTACATTTCAGTCACTCTCCGACCTCACTTCCCACCCAAGCGATACTTACAGTCCAAAGTCTTCGCCTGGGACTTCGTGCACGAGAATTACGGATGACTGCAGTTTAACCAAGGGAGAGCTCAATTCCTTGCTCAATCCTCACTTTAATTGTTCCCGTAATCCTCCAGCAGGCAGTGGTCGCTCCCCAGGTCCACCATAAAAAGGCAGGGGCACCCCCCCTGCGGATTGATTCTGCCCAATGAAGGAAACGGGATAACATCATGGTCACCAAAGTGTTATAAATGAGACCAAAATTGTCTTTAAATCAAGAAGGCAAAAATTTATTAGTGATGGGGAATGAGCAAGCAGCGCTGGGTGCGCGGGGAGTCTGCGCTCCACCAACACGCACACAAGATGTCAAGCAAGCAGGCATTTATTACACTAAATCATGCATATCCAACAGCGTTAACTACATATTCATTATATGGGGTTGGATTATTATAATCAGGTCCAGGAACTCATTATCATAGGTCTCCTCCCTTTGGCACTTGCGCACTGCTGTCTGGTGGTCGTGGGCCGGGGTCTTCTGGAGAAAGGCCCCCAGTCTTCCTCGCAGTGTACTTTTCACCTTTTGTCTCAAAATGCAGTTGCACTGAGTCAGCGATCACAGGGCTGGTGTGACCTGGCTGATCTGTGGGAGGCTCTCCTGTATTCCTCCCTGCCTTGGAGTTAGTTTCCCTTATCTAAAAAGACCAAACCTACAAGATTTACAATTATGTAAAATAAGCTACAGTTTACAAGGCTACAAAACTAAGATTTATGAGGATATTTACAACTCAGTCTCTGGCCAGTGGGAGCAGGGATGATGTCCTGGAGGGCCAAGTCCCCAGTAGGGCAGAATACATTTGGTACCTTTCCATACCTGATCTGGTGCTTTTATTAGAGCAAACCAGCTTAAGCAATTAGTTTACCCGTTCCCTTTTAACGGCAACCCCCTGTCGCCACATCTTATTGACACAAATCATGTCATTTTCTTTGTTACAACCCCACCACATTTGCTCAGCAACTCTGCTCACAGCCTCACTTGACTACTACAGAGGTAAGGAGAGAAGGAGGGGTGCCACCCATGCCTCACCATCTGGTCTCCTCATATGACAGGGCCATGCTGCTGGCTTGCCCCGGCCTGCCCTGCGCTATGTGCAAGATGATACCCCAATCCCATGCCTCTCTCAAGAGCACATGCTGATCATTACTGAAAGGTGATTACAGATAGCACTGGCTAGGGACACTGGAGGGGAAAGACAACCAAGTGAAGGATGCAAGAGGCTGCAGGGCCATGTGTCCCGATGGTCATCCCTGTTTGCAGCCCCTTGCTGGCCTATTGGAAGTGACTGAATGCTGCTCTCTGTTCCCAGAGACGGACTTTCGCAAGAAAGGCAGTGTGCCCTCTGAGCCATCAAGGACGACATTGCCAGGCAGGCCCCATTCCCAACAAGAAGTGTCCAGGGTGACAGCACTCCCCCTTAGCAGTGCAGTGCCCCTAGCATCCTAGCAAGGCCGAGATCAGAACCATAACCGGGGGGGGGGGGAGAAGAACTGCTCAAACACCCCACTCACCCCCGTTTTCTCAGCAAAGTAAACTTATACTCCTCACATCACAGGTAGTGCCCTCCCCCACCGTGAATACTCTGCTAACTCCTCAGGGAAGAGGGGCCCAGAGCGCCCCCAACCCCGCACAGGGCTGACCTCGGAATGACTAGAGCCCGTTC